>JAHWFP010222740.1:67188-79429 GCA_023313725.1 Lithobius niger | reverse complement strand
TTCCTACAAAGACCCATGTGATGATCCAGTGGTTGGTATACGTTTGCTGCTTTGTTTTATGTTGAAAACTATTTGTCCATTTAGTAACATGGTAGGGTATTCTCAGCAGAGAGCATTACTGGTTATCCTCCACCGTAAATCTACGAAATATAATAAAAAATTCTAAAGCATCAAAAGACAAAATGCCAAACTTCACAAGAAAATTGTGTTCTTAAAGTTCTATAACAATATTCTAAGAACAAAGAAACCTGAAACCTAAAATTTGAGTGGCCTAAAATTATTTTGGTGTAGTAACTGTGTCCGCCCTCTTTACCAGGCGTACATCAATATCTCAATGCGATTGCGAGTGTTTATGTGAATAAAGACGACGTGAAACCGATCCCGAACCACCTCCGTAAAGCGACTCCAGTGTTGTGTAGCCAGATGGGAAAAAGGGCCACGAGCGGGTGATTACAAGACTCACAGAGGTGAAAAAGGTGCAATGCGCATCCTTCTGAAGCACTTCGAAGTGGTGACCTAAACGTAGTGACTGTAGCGCAAACAAAGTTTTAGCCATGATTCCAGGAAAAGCAGTAGAAAGGAAACTTGGCTGGAGAGGGGTGAAGCGGATTAGCTGGGAAGTACTAGGATTTTGAAGATGAGGCTTGTATTAGCCCCCCCCCCTCCCCCCGGCTTTCATGGCTTCAGACATCACCTTTTTAAGCAAATAATCAATTCTCAGCCATTTACTAACTTCGTTGTTGCCTTTTGTTATCAAATAATTGATTTGCAGCCAACTACTTAGAATTAGCAAAGTAGGTTAGAATTCCGATATAGCTTAGTGGAAGCTTAGTTCAGTCACAACAAAACCCCTCAGGGTCAGTAATGGCTGCCACCAAGTTTGTGGTAATACTGAAACAATTAAATGAACATGGTACGCTATTTGCCAAAATTGTCCCTTCGTCACAAATCAAGGTGCGAATTTTCGGTGGGTCTTTTATCTTTTTGAAAGACTTCCCCCTTTCCTCAGGCACTTCGAGCGTTGAACGCCTTTTGACTTGGAGAAACAACAATTGAATTGCAAGTGGAAAGCGCTCCTCCTTCATATCTCTTCCCAAGCTTCACATATGGAGCCACTGCTCGCCGCATCTTTCCCTCCTCCCCAACCGGAAACACAAACTGGTGGGGAAATTCAAACCAACTTCCCTTTTCTCCAAGTCAAAAGGCGTTCAACGCTTGAAGTGCCTGAGGAAGGTGGGAGATCTTTCAAAAAAATAAAAGACCCACCGAAAATTCGCACCTTGATTTGTGACGATCAAGGGACAATTTTGGTAAATAGCGTACCATGTTCATTTAATTTCTGTGTTACCAAGTAAAACAATGAGCCTTTCGGCCTATCGTATACTGAAACAAATCAAGAACTAAGACAGGCCCTACAGTATTTAGTGCAGAGGAAGCTGGGTGGGTAATTGGGAGGCAGTTCAGTGACAGAGCGAAGCCAACTTTTTGTTTATAACAGCGAATTGCATTATTGATTTTAATGAAAGCACATAAAAATCTCTAAACGATACATTACAAAAGGGTTTTTTCTTCTTTTTTCTTTTCTGTTTGGTGTGTGTCATATTCAGTCAGTGACAGTTAGCATGTGAATATCAACGAGATAACTCACTCCTCAAGTGAGGCGATGCCAACGGAGCGAACAATGGGGCTTGTCTATGCCGAGGGATTGCTTTAAATCGACCCCTCTCTGCCAGTAGCGCAGAAGCAAAGGCTACTGAGCTTGGGGGTAATAGAACTCCTTATTATCGCACTTCATTCTGTCATGGGTTTTAAAATGAACTTATCCTACAATCGAAATGCTTTCATTGTTACACAAGTGATTAAACGTTTTTGGAATTTTCTGTAATAATTTTACACTAACTGGAGGTAATGTGAAATCGAGGCTCCCTCCAAAGCAATTGAAACTTGGAAAAATGCCAAAATACTAGTTGAAAATGCAGGAAAATTGAGACAAAATAGTCTCAAAACACAGATAAACTGCCCTTCAAAGTATCCAGTCAAAACAGCGGAAATAACAGTGAAGACAATATAGCACACGACATGTCAACACGTGACAAAACAGCATGACGACATAACAGCACGGCGACAAAATAGCTTGTATAAAACAGCGCAAAAAGTTGTTTAAAAATGATGGCGTTTCTAGAATTGTCAGTGCTTTCCTCAGATCAAAGGACAAAGCTAATGCTCCACAATTTTCACACTCAACTAAAATCAACTTTTATGGGGAGGCGGGGCATCATTTGTTGCTTTCAGACAGTTCTTGTGTAGTACTTAGGCAAAAACAAATTTCGTTTAATTCAAACTGTGGATAAGAAGACAATAAAACAGTACAGACAATAAGGCAGTAAATAAAAATAGGTACATAAAAAAACGAATTACGAATATAGTTGAATGTTATGAAACTGAGGTTATTGCTCGACTAGTTTCGTGGCACTGCCCACAAATTTCAGTTTCAAGTTGGATTTGATTTTATCCAACATGTTGGTTTTATTTATTTTTATTTATGAGTCTTTTATTTTTTCCATGTTCACCTTTCACTTACCCTAGCTATGTTTTCTACCAGTTACTTTCAAGCAAAACAGTATCCCTCTCCGTAGGGATGGCACGACACAAAAACATTTTTCGATAACATGTCGATAAAAGGAATTTTGAGGTTGGTATAACCATTTAAATTTTGTTAATTTTGCTTATAGTGCAACCTTCACAAATGTGAATTGTGTGGCACTCGCCATTTGGCCAATAGACATGAAAATGCACGAGCCATTGTCCATTACTTCCTCACCATGTAGAATCAATTCAGCAGTTGTGTTGCTAATGCTTAAGTATCGTCTGCATTAAACTAACTCTATTTTAAAAATGTCACATCGCTTACTTTGAAAATTCGCGTCCACGTTTACGTTTGTTGGAACGGTAATTATCCTTTACTTTGAAATGTAAGCGTAAACAAACGTAAACATAAACTAACTCTCCAATTATCTAAAGTGGCTAGCAACAGTATTGCACACTTGGTGGGAGAGCCCTTGTAATTCCACATTCAACACCGCAAACCGCTTGTTTCTAGCCATTACAGTTTCTGAGATATGACAAATTAAGCTTCAGCGTTTGCACGATAATTCGATAAATCGGAAAAAGTGCGATACGATAATCAAATTATCGATATCATGCCATCCCTACTCTCCCCTCCTCCTACCTTTTCAGCAAATAAAAATGGTCGTAGGTGTGTGGAAATTGTGGAGTACTAGCTTTGTACTCTGATCTGAAGAGAACATTGACAACGCTCGAAACGTCATCGTCTCTTTTATCTCTTGCTTTTTAATCACAAGCTGTTTCGTCGTCGCGTTGAGTCGTGTGCTGTATTGTTATTTCGTTGTGTTGGCGTACATATATGCTCTTCAAGACTTCTTTCTGAATCCCGTAGATGGTAGGGCGCGTTTCAACTTTGTGGCATCTACACAGCTAGTATAAAGCAGTCTAAAATGTTCCATGAGGTTAATACTGTCAAAAGTTATTCAGTGTCTTCATTTAAGAGGGTGTTTTTAAGATCGGCAGATGAGAATTACCGGTACTTGACACCAACAGCTGTCGCTACACTTATGGAGGACACGTTTTATTTCATATGAACACCTGCACAACACAGACTTAAATTATCTCTGTTGACAGCGTTAATTAGGGAACACAGACTTTGCTTATCAAAGCCATTGGGAGCTTTTGCATAAAATGGCATGGCCCTTACCAACGACTGGTTCTGAATGTGATAAAAAGTGCTTACAGCTTTATTCCATTGTTTCTGGATTGTTTCACTATTTGTCCTCCTTACCCTGATAAGGTTTAAACTAACAACTTTTTCTTTCAGTTAGTTGCTAACTGGTAGCCGAACCGTACAACAAAATTTTAAAAATGATAGTGACTGCTTGCTAGTTTTAGTGTTTACACTATGTGCTTGCACACATGGTACTTACAGCATACCTGCATCTTCCATCAATTTGGTGAACAATTTATTTTCTGTTAGCCAGTTTGATACTAGTAATGCTGACGCTTTCCACACCATAAATCACGTACCGTATAATTATTTTCCAGTATATTTATTTGCTCTGTGTTGTTTCCTAATGTAATTTACCTTTGCAAACCGTAATCATCGGTTTGAATTGAGTGCCTCCATCTTGATTCACACTATACAGAACGGCACACTACAGATGATACATCTCAGGAAAGTGTAGTGTGTTGCAGTGCTTACAGCCTCACTTCTGAGGAAAGAGAAATGCGCGCGAGGCATTTCGGAGGAAAAAATACGGAAGACGTGCATGCAGTGCTCCGGAGTGCACTTCGAACTAGCCTAATGAGAAATACAACTGCGTCTTCAACACAGTTAAAGACGTGATTTATGGTGTGGAAAGCATCAGCATTACTAGTATCAAACTGGCTAACAGAAAATAAATTGTTCGCCAAATTGATGGATGATTGGCATTTTGGTAGTTTGGCAATAAGCCTGCTTAAGCCTGTGGAACTAACCTTACAAACTGAGTTGGAAAGGGCGCCTATGCCATTTATCGAAATGAGCAGGGAGGGGCGCCATGTAGTTTTACAGGAAACTCTGCTGAAGTGATGGTGCCTCCAACCGTCTAGAGGTTTGGGGAAGCGCTCTAAGCTCCCCAAGCAGAAGCAAAGTCCGGGGTCGAGCTCAAGATGCTTTGCTTATTTTCATATTCTGTCGTCATTTCTGGCTTCCGGAGTGCCTTTTTTAACACACGTTTTATATTTCAAGTAGTGCTGTTTTTGGAAATTTTGGAGTGGGTTGAGGGTGGGGGTCAAGTTTAAAAAATCCGTTAAAAACGTAAGTAAAGGGAGGGAGAAGGGAATTTGTGCCTGAAAAGAATCATTCCAAATTCCAAACCCTTCATTTTTCTTGCGGGGAGGGAGAAAAAATAGACTACCAAAGGGGCGCCAAAAGTGTGGTAGACAAAGGACGCCTGTGCCATTGGCACTATGGCCAGTCTGAGCCTGCTTACAAACATACATTTACATTACCACAAGACAGTGCATTTTTTGTTATGTGCTTTTAAATGCGCATTAAAAAACCGAATCTAGGAAAATACGACCCCAGAAAATAAGGCCCTAAGTAAATGGCTTTTGGTTCGCGTCTCCAGGTTTAATTAGTAAGGTTCAAAATTGAATTGGTTCATTTATACGAGCATTAGTTTGCTTCGTATGACACAAGGCTCCAAGAAATTTATTTTATAAAAAGTTGAAATTGTGAGCACTTCCTCACCGGAGTAGGGTTTCCGCTAGCCAATTTGTATCTTTATGACACCCTCTCCGTTAATTAAAAGATGTAGTCTACAGTTTTTCTTAAAAAGCTGATACAACTTAGTGAGATTAAAATTATGGGCGATTCTGCGAAGATAGTCTAGAATAGGAGATCTCAATGTTGGAGACGGTGTTCTGTATCCTTAGATTTTTTTGAAGAGAAAGAAGGCTAGTTTAAGGAAGAAAAGTATCTAACTATGTGAATTTTAAACGGAGAGTTTAGCAAATACGCAAAGATATTATTTAAATAAACTTCTTGGAGCTGTAAGTCATTTGAAGTTCATCTGTGCTTGTACAGATGAACCAGATCAATTGTGAACCTCACTAGATATTTTTGACGTAGAAAGAAGTTTAGTTTAAGGAAAAAAGTAGCTAAAAATGAATTGTAGTCAGAGATAGGCCTACTTTTTTTTTTTATGTATTAAGTGATTTGGAGCAAACTAATGTTCGTATAGATGAGCGTCTTGAATTTGAGGCTAAGCTACGATGACCACCAATGAGGCATTTTTTCCTGCAGGCTTTTTTTCCGGATACCTAAAACACCGCACCTGTTTACAAGACGCAAGTCCGCGGTTGGGGCCATTCCGCTAAGGAATACAGTTCATGCCAGTATGCTCAGAAACCCCTTACTTCCTGAACTCCCTTTGGCGAGTGGTGGCCACGTCCCACGTTACTCTACCCCTGCATGTAGTAAACTAGGTCAGCTTAAACCCAAGTAATCAAACGTAATCAAGTCTTAGTGGTCTTCCTAGTTCCTAGTCAGTAGTAATGTAGCCTACACTTCTTAAAAATCGAGGGGCCCAACACAAATCATGTGGGCGTCGTAACTGTGTCCGCCATTTTTACCAGGCGTGCACCGACATCTCAATGCGATTGTGAGTGTTCACACGAATAAAGACGATGCGCATCTGACTCTCGAACCACATCCACAAAGCGACTTCAGTTTTGTATCGCCGGATGGGGTACAGCACCATGAACAGGTGTTTGTTTACCATGGAGGTGACATGGACGTGATGTGCATCCCTCTGAAGTGCTTCGAAGTGGTCATGGAAATGTAGCGAATGTTTGTCAGTAATTATCTCAGGAAAGAATAAGGTCTTGGAGGGGTGAAGTGATGAGTCTTGTGTCTTAATGCACTGTGTGGAACGTCAGTCGGCATTGACGTATTTTACATGTATAATCGCAATTAAAACTGACTATCACACGAAATATCCTGTCAACAGACATCTGCTCAGTGGCGCAGCCAGGACAAATTGTCAGAGGGGGTTTGACAAAGTATCTAGAGGTCCCGGGGAGCGCTTCCAGTGAGGTCAGTGTGAAGCGCACCTTTGTACAGGGTGGTCCCACAAAAAACTGACAACTCCCGAAACTTTTCAAGTCAAATCTGGTGAAAAAAAGTATGAAATAGGACCATGTTTTCTGAATAGACTGCGATTCTGCATCGAATGATGTGGTCCCGAAATTAAACTAGCCTATTTTCAGCCCCTATGTAAAAAAAATAATCCCTAGTTGGCACCCCTCAGAACCAGGAGAGAACAATATTAATAAAACGGGAAGAGCTTTGACCTCTAAACCTTCACAATGTTCGACTCGGATAACCATTACGTGGCGGACTAAGTACTAAATGCATACCAGTGTGCACGCCGCCCCCACCCCTTCCCCTCCTCCAGTCCACATTCCAGCTTTTAAAGTGTCTCAAACTTCATGTTCGACCAAAGAATATCATTGTAACGTTGTGTTGTGTACAGAAGGGTGACATCACCAGGAATAGACTCGCTAGGGGTCGGACAAATAGAGAAAAAACATATTAGAATATTCGCCAAAAAATATTCGAATACTATTTTTTTTTTACATGTTTCGGCCTGAGCCCCCTCCCCGCCCCCCCACACACAAAAAAAAATACGTTTTACATTAAATACCTAAGTTTTATTTAGTCTATTGTCAATGCAAGGCATACGTAATATAACCACAAGTTTAATTAAATCTACGAGGCATGGCAACTTGGAAGGCACACATGACATAACACAACCCCTCCATAAAATGCTGAATTACCGAATGCAATACGGAATGACCGTAATCCACGAAGGTGTCTTTCCGTTTCACGTATGATATTGAAGTTGACGTCTTCTATCAACTGGTTACCACGGCCCTGGTTGACTTCCCCATTCTTTAGTTCTTATATGTTTTAGGGACAACTGCTGCGTGCTTCCGTCATATCAACCCCAACCCCCACCCTTCCCTCCACTTGTAAGTGACAATCCAAAATGCCTGGATTGTCAGTGGGATTGGTCGGGAGGGAAGGGGGAAGAGAACCAAGCATATAGGACTGGCTGAGACTCGAGAAACCAAATCAAAAACTAAAAAAACAAAACTTTAAATTACACAGAACTTTTATTTTGCGAATATTCGAATGGAATATATCATATTCGAATGTGCTCTTGACCAACGAATATTCGACCGACCCCTAAGGCTCGCAATAATCCACCACCTTGCCATAATGTGAATGGTCGTCAAATTTGTAGCTTTGCTAAAAAAAAAAAAAATGAAGTTTAGGTAAGTGAGAGCCTTATCACACCCTTTCCTGCTTCCAGGTTATTGTGACACAGATGTTAGAAAATCATCAAATTACGGTAGTCTTTCGCGCCAACTTCACACGTTTAACACCCTATCCTTTCTTCAGTGGGATAATAACATGAAATAACTATAGTGTAATCGTTAAAATAGTAGGTACTACTTGAAACTGGGTCTATGAGGTGAACAGTGCAGGGATCACAATCCTTCCCCAACCAAGTTTGTCCCTAACAAAGCATGCTACAGCGTAAGCCTTTGCGTCTGTTACCTCTCAGCTATGAGGTATCAAGTGTTCAAATTGCTTCTTATTAGCTTCAATGATATTCCTGGTTTGTCTTCCTCACTGCACCATAAATGCCGACACAAGTCCTCATCGAACGTCTGAAAGGCTGCAGCTATCTGCACTTTCAGGGTTTCAAGGTTTCCTGCAGGTTCCTGAAACACCAAGTCATACACATTACCCCAAACACTAAAAACCATAGGCTTCAGATCAGGAAATCGAGCAGACCAGTCTATCGATCTCTGTCTACCCAACCACGAATTGTGAAAATGGTGATCCAGAAAATCCTGAACCTGCACAGGGTTATGCGGCGGTGCTCTATCCTGCTAGAGGTGCATGTTTTCCAGAAATTAATTTACAATGTTTGTGCAGGAACAATGTTGTCTTCCAGCAGTTGCAAGTATCTGTTACCAGTCAGTGTGCCCACACAAAAAAAAACCATTATCCTGCCTGCGTATATCCCCACCCACACATTGATTCCTGGTGAAGGTGGAGGTCGGGGCATTACAGCAGGAGGATTATGATCTGCGTACAGGACACAGTTGTGCCTGTTGATGTGCTGATGATGCGTGACCAAATGAACTGTTTATACTACAACGTACACACAGGTACTCGCAGGCCTCAAGTCTGTCAAGCAGGTTTCAGCATGGAGCTGTCCAGCCAGAAAGGATGATTCCACTTAAGTTGTGGAACGATGGCATTAACACTGAAGTAAGGGGTAGGGTGTAAACGTGCGAAGTAGGCGTGAAACTGAAAGGTTACCGTAATTTGCTGATTTTGTTACACATGTGCCACAATAATCTGGTTGGGAAAAGGTGTGATTAAGGGCCCTCACTTACTGAAACTGCTTTTTTTTTTTAGCAAACTTAGAAATTTGAAGGCATTTCACATTATGGCGGGGAGGAGGTCATTACGTGTCTATTCCTGGTGACATCATCCTTCTTTACGTAACACAACATTACAGTGATATCATTCTGTAGTCAAACATGAAGTTTCAGACACTTTAAAAGCTGGAATGAGGACTGGGGGTAGGGGGCATGCACACTGATTCCTGCGTGGAGTACTTAGTCTGCTATGTAATGGTTACCCGAGTCGAACATTATGAAGGTTTAGAGGTAATTTTCAAGTTTCAAAACTCTTCCTGTTTCATTAGCATCGTTTATCCGTTCTCTCCTGGCTCTGAGGGCTACCAACTAGGGATTTTTTTTTTTTACATAGGGGCTGAAAAATTTTAATTTGAGAACCACATCATTCGACTCAGAATCGCATGTTCTAGGCCCTATCCAGAAAACATGGTCCGATTTTACACTTTTTTCCCACTGGATCGAGTTAAGAAAAATTTCGGGGGTCATCAGTTTTTTGTGGACCACCTGTGTTACCCAGTGCACTGCCACAGTAATTTTTCATTTTTAACCAGTTGGCGGATAAACTTCAGGGGTGGCAAACTGGTATCTACTCGCCTGTATGAATGATGCAGAGTGATGGTGGAAAGGAAGGCAGTTCTGCATGTATGAAGATGTAGGCCTATGAAAAAAGTGTTAACAAAATTGTTGCCGTAGTTGTAATAAACTAGCCGACTGCCGTACTATTTTTGTATGTTGATTGATTACAGGCACGCTACTAGTGCTTTGGCTCAAACTTGCACTTGTTAAAGCATACATTTCAAACACTCTCTCAATAACTATTTCATCAATCGGGAAGAGTTTTTTGCAATGATGATGTTTAATGACCAGCTTTAACTCGTCAAATCAACAAAGCTATTATTCCATCCGAAGAGCGTGAATATTTATCAGGTTAAAATGATGTGTCATTTTGCATATTAATAAATTCTTCCAGAAGAAGAATTTATTCCACTTGCTAGAGACAAAACGTCCAATTCGATTTACTCATTTTTCAAAAAGTCAGTCGTTTATGGGGATCAAATATCCGACTTTTTGAAAAATGAGTGTAAATTGAATTAAGACACTTTGTATCTAGCAATATTGTAAATTTTCATCGTAAAGAACTCCGTCGTTTATTCCACTTGGTACTAACAAATATGACAACAATACTCAGTTTTTAATGCAGCACCAAAAGTCCAAATTTCATGTTAAAAACTCCTACGAATTTTCGGCAGTTGATACTAATTGTCTCCTCAGGCAGTCAAGCGACTCGTACTCACTAAACACCTGTTTTGTCACATTCCAACGAATTCTCAAATTCTGATTTGCCTTCCTCACTTCCACAGTGGGCCTTAAGTAAGCTTGTTGAACCTTGGTTGACACTGCTCACATCCAGTGCTGGTTCGTCTCCAACACTTTTTCCTTCAGGAGGTGGAAAAGAGAGAAACTTCCTCCAGCTTGCTTCTGGATTTTCTTGCAAAACAGTGGCACCATACTCCCTATCTGTTTGTACGCCGATTCGTGCAGATTCAGTAGTTGGACTGACTTCTCCCAGCAATGCTGCAATGCGTACAAACAAATAGGGAGTATGGTGCCACCTGTTTTGAAATAAACACTAGAAGCAAGCTGGAGGAAGTTTCTCTCTTTTCCACCTCCTGAAGGAAAAAGCTTTGTAGACTAACTAGCACTGGATGTGAGCAGCGCCAACCAAGGCCCAGTGAGATGACTTAGCGCCCACTGTGAAAGAAAGGAAGCAAATTTGAGAGTTCGTTGTAACCAAACTGGTGGTTAGTAAGTGCGAGTCGTTGGACTGCCTGAGGAAGACATTTAGTAACAATTGCTGAAAATTTAGAGGAGTTTTTAGTTCGAAATTTGGACTCTTGGTGCTGCTTAAAAAATGTGGTATTGTTGTCATGAGTTTTCACCAATATAAGCAAACCGATTCGTAGGTTTCCTACTGAATATGTGGCTGATAGTTTCCAATAGGAAATGACCCGGGTAGTGCTTTTTACATTTGATGAAGCTCACTCCAGTGCTAGGGTGGTCTGGTATTGACGTCCACATTCCCCAAAATCCGCAATTGATTGTCAGGTGACAGTTGAAGGTATTATTCGTGCCTTAAAACTATTTTAGCACAAGTGATCTTGGCCTGCAGAATTATTACGCAGCGGAAAATGACAAAAGGATTCTGAAAATGTGTTTTATTAGCAACTTCAAAATAAACGTTTGATTTGCAAGAGCACTTGAAGCCCTCTTTAGCATCAGACTGCAACACCTGCTGGACGAGTGGCAGCTTGCGTACAGTCTGCCACACACCTTGGCTGTTAGTTTCGTACTAATTGAGGGTGCTGGGCTATATATATGTGTGTGTGTAGACTAACGAGCTGAAGAGACTAAAGCCTAATATTAAACTATGCAATACCGAAGTTGAGACAGCCAAAATGGAGTCACCCGTTTTACTGACGGCGGGCTATTCAAACTAAAACTAAGTCGTATTTAGCAGTGTGGGTCATGTCAGATGATGCAAGTGTTAGTGAAATATAAAGCAAATTCTTCAGTTCATGTTCTCTCTCTCTTCCCCCCCCCCCCCACCCACTCCCAAAAAAAATACTTTTAAGGCCATTGCTTATCAGCTTTTTGATTTTCGACTTTCGTTTACAAGCTAAACAAAAAACGAATTCATGGTTCAGCTAACTGCTAAAGGCGAACTACTTTAAACCAAACAAACAACAATTGAACAATTTTGCTATGCCTGGTACCGAGGTGAATTGTTTCAAAGTATTAACGTACAGCAGGGGCTTACTTAATGCTGGCTTTCTCTGTGATAGTGCGTTGTAGGGTCACCAGCACTACAGGGTTGGTTGAAGGACACCCATCTTTTGGTGCTGTCCAGAGTTTTTTTTTTTTTTTTTTAGCTTTCAGTACAACTCACGTATCATTAATCCTCCAGGGTTCAGACAAAACCTGGAGAACCTGAAAATCTCAGGGAAAAGGAAAATAGAGCCAAAATCTCAGGGAAAATGAAAATAGAGCCAAAATCTCAGGGAAAATGAAAATAGAGCCAAATTCTCAGGGAAAATGAAAATAGAGCCAAAATCTCAGGAAAAATGAAAGTAGAGCCAAAATCTCAGGGAAAATGAAAATAGAGCCAAAATCTCAGGGAAAA
>JAHWFP010222740.1:28172-61013 GCA_023313725.1 Lithobius niger | reverse complement strand
TTCGATTCCCCGCTGAGCATTCTGACATATAAGTCCAAAAGGCAACGTAAATAGGTTTGCATCCGTATTTCTTTCTTTTTTTAAGTGGCGTAAGGTCAAAATCATGAAGATGCCCACCCCTTAAATTGTCGTCGATTTAAGGGATGGGCGTCTTAAATCGTTGTCGTCAATTTGGCTGTACTAAAGACTAAAAGCGCCTCCCCCCATTTTTGCCAAATTGATTCCAATAGCCCATGATCATTTAGTACACAATTTACAGTACCACAACTTGCTACATTTAGCATGACCATGTAATGTAGAGGTGCGTGCAGATTCATATTTTTTTTTAACTCACCATTGGCCAGTAGAACAAACAATTATAGTCGCCAAATTAAAAAGTTTGTTTAAGACATCAAATCTCAATTAAAAAACAGAAGTGGCAACAACGACTATCTAGTCGCATCCAGTCTTCTGTACACTTCCACCACTTTTTCAACAGAAATGTTGATGCTCACAGCTCTATCACACACTGCAACAGCAATCTATTATATGATCTAAAAGTCGTAACCTTCAAGATTTCCAGTTAAAAATGTGTTAGCTTTTAGGCCTAATTGTTACCTGCCGTTTAAATTTCGTAGCAGCTAATGGAGAATTGGGCTAAAGAGTAGCCTTATTAGTTTATGACGCATGGTGTGGAGACATTATTTACAGCTTTTAGGCCAATATTTTTGACCTGCCGTTTTAATTTCACAAGTAGCAGCTAACGGAGAATTTGGTTCGAGGCTAGGCCTGTTCATTCATGCAACACAGTGTCGAGGCTATTTTAAATTAAGCTAATGTGTGTCGTTAATGAAA
This sequence comes from Lithobius niger, assembly GCA_023313725.1. Classification (NCBI taxonomy): domain Eukaryota; kingdom Metazoa; phylum Arthropoda; class Chilopoda; order Lithobiomorpha; family Lithobiidae; genus Lithobius; species Lithobius niger. Next base: position 60,179 of record JAHWFP010222740.1, on the reverse strand, counting down.
ACAAAAGGATTTCATTAAGTAGTGGTTTCCACCTGACTACCACTGAAGGTGACTGACGGACAAAGTCGTTACTATAGTTGACTCACTCCAAGCTGTTTTGGCTGTACTGAAGATTAAAAATCGTTGTATCTATGGTAATCCTTGTATTCAAAGCACAAGTTTCTTATAAATTGTTTTATGTTCACATGGCATTGTAGGTGTATTACATGTTCCTAAAACTTGTATGAAACTAAACTAATAAAGACAGTAGTATTTTGCCTCATAGCTTCTAAACAGTAAAAGCTAGTCTCAAGATTTCGACCAATGGTAATATGACAGAAAAAACCTTTAAAATGGTTTAATGAAACATTAAAATCTGTCAAAAAAAGTGAAAATACGTTCAGTTCTGTTCGGTCTTAATTATCACCAATTATTGAGTGGCCTATGGATTTCTACATGTAGGCCATAGGTAGCTGACATTACGTTATTGCTCCATTGGCAAAGAAAAGTAAAGTTCAGGCATTTGTCCTATGCTGTGTGTGTAAGTATGTTAGCGTGCGTTGTCTGGTCGACTACTCCACTTCAGATCACAGAAAACCCCCCTATTCTCCCTTCGTACTCGTAAATTAAACATCATTTTGTATCTGCTTCAGCGTCATAATGCAGAAACGTTCATGGACTAATAATTGAATAAATTCCCATTTTTGTAGTGAAACATGGTCAAAATGTAGTGAATGGTCCAATATTTGGATACTGTTACGCTAACTTATGCCGATGTTTCGGGCGTGTTACTTTGGTTTTTCAAAATTATTGAAGATAAAACTGTACTGTAGTTCGTTTCAAAGACGCAACACCAAAAAAGTTCTGGTTAGTTTTACTAACTAGTTACTTTTAACAGTAACTACAAAGTTTCCGTGTTGCTTCTTGGTAATGAACTTTTAGTTCCATTTCCTGTTGCGCTAATGTAACTTGTGCATGATTTTTATTTCAGGTGCTACTCAATGCATCGTTAGGTTTATTAATTGTTTTTACAAATGTCCACCTCTGTAGTGGATTTTACGTGCCTGGTGTGGCACCAGTGGAATTTACAAAAGGACAGAATTTGGATGTAAAGGTATGTACAGGATGATACGTTAAACAGAATTTAGCATTTTTGTAGTTTATATGTTTTTTTGTGTGTGTGATTGTTTCTAAATTATTCCCTTATATTTTCCAGGCTGTGAAAATGACAAGCACCCAAACTCAGCTTCCGTACGATTATTATTCTATCAAGTTCTGCCGCCCCAAAAATCGTACTTTTATTTATGTCTCAGAGAATTTAGGTACATTAGTCTTTATATATTGTGGTAGCTTTCATTTACAATTGGTTGGAGAGTTAAAGGAGTCAAACAATTCATTATGACAGTGCTTTCTAATGCAGTAATTTGCAAATACTAAGGCTACAGATAATTTTAAATTTTAAAAATAATTTTACAAATTTTGCAGGTATCGGTATCCAAAATTATACCCCAATTTTTCATCAATGGCGTAGTTTTCTGCAAATGTCCAATAATTATCAAAATAAAAAATTTGGAATAGTAACCAACAGTTAAAACGTACTTAGAAAGATACTCGGTGATTTGTTGAGCAAAACGTGCTACCCACGTGTTATTATCTCGAACGGTTCCAGAGTTATCGATATTCTGCGAAAGTTACCGATAACGCATGTATCGGCAACTGAACAGATCCAATATCGGTATTTGTGCAGCCTTTTACTAAGGCTGCACCAATACCAAATTGGATCAGTTGCCGATATTTGTGGTATCTATTATATTGGTATCGCCAATTTTCGCTGAAATATCGATAGCTATGGAACCGTTTGACATAACGACGCGTGATTTGCAACGTTTTGCTCAGAAAATCGCTGAGTATCTCCCTTGCCATCTTTCAACTGTTGATTACCATTAAAAAAAATTATATTTGTCTATTAGACTTCTAAAGAAAACTTCATTGTATTTGATAGTTGATAAAAATAATTGGGCTTGAAATTTTGTATGCCGATATTGGCAAAATATTTGAAACTAGACTCGTATCGGTAATGTATTGTATTGGTAAATTCGGTATCGATGCAGCCATTGTAAATACAGTAATCAGAAGAGAGAAGCGGCTGTCGTTTTGCAGGTGATTTTGAGTTTTTCTGACTTTATGACTGCTGTTAATTGAACATTGTCATTTTATAAAGGTAATCAGCTCAAGTTTAATGACAGGCTGACGGTCACTATGTTTAAGTGACCACTTGAAAGTGCTTCAGAGGGATGCGCATCGTGTCGCTTCTGTTGGTCTCGTAAAAACGCCTGTTCGTACTGGTTTCTCTAGTCTTTTGTCAATATTTATATTTGCTTTCATTAGGTGGTTTGTAGAGGTATGCGAGTAGAATGAATTTAATTCGAGTTAAGCCAATCCATGGAGAATCCATGGGAGAATGGAGCATTGAGCCGAGTTCGAGTATTATGTGAACACATCGTGTTTGCAAGTTGCTTTTAATTTGTTGTGGTAACAACAACTAAAATGCTGCTTTAACGGGCTGTGGGGCAAAAACTTAAAAACGGTTTGAGTTAATGGTTTTTAATTTACACCACGAGAAAGCTCTTGTCGAGGCCATGGATTTAGTATACAGTATTGGAATGTCAAAATCGGCCCAAAATTGGCGAACATATCGCATTTTCACCGGGTTTAAGTTTTTCAAGTATGAATGCGAGCAATGAGCCCTTGTCGAATACAAGTTGCATGCTTGGCTTGGCTCGAATTTTTCGCGTATCATACATCCCTAGTGGTTTGACATTTGGATGAGACTCGCTGGTAGCCACACACACTTGGAAGCGCATTGAGAGGTTGGACCTTGTCAGGGAAAGATTGCCGACACGCTTACGGCTCCATCGTAATTTGTCTTGCTACTAGTGTTGGGCGGTACCAGAAATTGTTCAGCCGGTGCCGATACCAAGGTTAGTGCCGTGGTACTCGTGTTTCTCCAGTACTTGTGAATGAGGCGGTATCTGGTATCACAGTGGTGTGGTGCCAACACCCGATTTTTAATTAACACCATACTTATTGAAAAATGTGATTTGTTGATATTGTTTTAATGAAAGAATTTATTGATTTTTCTCTCTGATTTTAGCTTATTGCATGTTTCACAACATATTTGATAAAAAAAAAACCATCTTCTGAAATTCGTAGTTAAATGCTATTCCAGTAAATGGGTATACAAACAAACGCTTGTAGCATCAAAGTTATGGAAATTTAGCTCCACTTCTGTGCGTTGTTTAGAATTCCAATTTTTCCATTGTTGATCTTTAACTCATTGTTGCACTGCTTTGAGCCCTACAAGCTACAACACAAGGACTGAATAAACTATTGTCCAATACTGAACTATTGAACAATACTGGTATTTTAACACTAAAAACGGCCACTGCGATTCGAAAATAAACAACCAGACTTTTGTGAGCTGAAGCACTGGAACATCCACAACATAGTGCGTGAAGAACACAGTTGGGAGACGTATTCCACCATCCTCCACACAAACTGTCGAAAATTTGCACTAATTTCCTTGTTGTGAGATTATGCATGTTCGTTTTTAGTGTTAAAGGGATATACAGTGAAACCTCTTTATAACGATGTCCAAGGGTCCTTGAAAAGTAAAATGTTATATCAGATTTATTGTTATAAACAATCACTTTTGCATGCATTGCTGCTTAAAGAGCCTTGAAAATAACATTGTTATAACAGGTTTATTGTTGTAAGAGGTATTGTTATAACGAGGTTTGACTGTACCTCCCAGCGCCATTTTTTTCGATCCTCCACATTAAGTACGGCCCCAAAGGTCTATTTACTTACAGTTAGTGTTTCCCTTGCTAAAAATCCGTTTTAAAATGTGGTGTCGAGGAGATTTTCTGTTGAATATTAACTAACTTTATTTACGTTCGTCCCGAACATAAATGATGCATCGCGCGCCTACAATGACCTTGGAAATTTTATCTGTGTGTGCGCAGTATTAATTTTAATCGTTTGCTAGTAATTACTATGAGATCAAAAATCTAGAAGGCTAATACAATAAAAATTAAAATTAATTATTCCAATAGATCGCCGAAGCAAAATTATAAGACACTATTTTAGAAAATTATAAATTCTGATTTTAAAATACAAGAATCATTCCGGTTTTCGACGACTCAATCAATGGGTTCACGCTGGCTGAACTATTAGACGCAATGCCAATTGAGACAGTAGCTATGTTTTTCGCTGCGAGAAACGAAGCTACCGTCTCAGTTGACCTTAGCTGTGGTAAATACGCGGATGTGATCGTCGCGTGGGTGTTGTGAGGCAGGCAGAAGGTTATAAGGCAGGCGGTATGTTGCTTTAAGATTTTGTGAACTCTCACTGTATAATATGTTTACATATTTTTTAAATACTGGTATTTTAACAATGCACAATATTTGATGCTGTTTACCGTGGTTCACCATGAGAAGGGTTTACTGCCCGACATTACTTGCTACCACTTTTTTTGCAAAGAATTCTAAAAATAATTGCACATGACTAAACTACGCAAACCACAAAGTCTCTGTAAATGTTTTGTTACAGGCTTTGTGAATGCCCAATTCTTACCGGGACCCTTTTCCAGAAGCAGACATTCTAGTTTGGTCAGCAGCATCTGTCAGCCTAGCCAATTCAATGCTATGAATACAATATCACTTTCGTAATTACCACACCATTCCTCCGATAGCCAAGACGCAAAAAACGGATGTTTTGCATTTTGTTCGTGAATCTGCAAAACAGAAAAGGCGAGAGTGGGCATCTTGTCGTGTACCTCAAGTGGCCTGGAACGATCCCAAGTTCCTCTGCTCCCAAACAACCTCCAAGCATTATTTGCTATAGATAGGTGCACTTCCTGAAGCAGTGTAATGATGTTGCGCAGGATGCACCGTTGCTTAAGACAAGCAGAGTTCCACTTGCGGAACCTTATTGAAAACTTTAGTTCGATCATCAAAGCATGCACAAACCTTTGATTTATCCTTCCTGTACTGGCGAGCCAGCTTTGATACTGAAATGAACAACATTCGTTGACACAGTTGATTAAGGAGGTCAAGAATCAACTTTTCTAACAGTTCCTCTAACTGATTCACAAGTGTAGTGCTGCGGTAATCGTCATTGTTGGTTGGGTTTGCAGCAGGTTTTAAGAACTGGCACGTGTGAGGCGTTGGTATTGGCTTTTGGAAATTGATCATGTAAGGGCTGCAGAAAAACAACTCTGTGTACTGTGTGCTGATCGGTTGTTCTGTTGAATGTGTTCACTGGTGAGGCCCTAGAGCTGAGAACCCTGTTCGTGATCTTGCTGTAGGCTCCTCGCCAACATCTGCAATTGGGTTATTCCTAGTAGGTTTACATGATCCCATGCCAGGGTGAGGGAAGTGGCAGCTACTGGCTGAGAATTGTGGGGAGCCAAACTAGTCAACACGTAAAGTTCCGCAAACTTTATTTAGCTTTGATAATTATTAATCGTATGTCATATTTAAAAACCATTGATCACTTGTAATGAAGATATTTGTCTATGCAGGTGAAGTTCTTCGAGGGGATCGTATTGTTAATACACCGTACGAAGTGCGTATGGCACAAAACATGAGCACGCGGCTCTTGTGTCACCAGTACGGTAATCCCATCACGTGGGACGAGGCTCATGGCAAGATGGTAGCCAGTCGTATTCAACATGTGTACTATGTACATTTGTAAGTATAGATACTCATTTGCTCAACTTTTGGAGGAAAGTGATTCCATACAATAAATATGTGAAAATCAGTGAAACTAATCTGTAGCGCCAGCACAAGCTTCATTTTGGGGGACTAGTCCTCAGTGAATTCCATATTTAAGAGTTAATAGTTCACTATCACACGGAAGATAGTCCTTTTATCTTGCAAAATGTTCAGAGACACTGATCCGATCAAACTCCAGATGGGACAATCATCTGCGTTGCCTTCGAGTCTGTAGCGATTACACTTCATGTGAAAAAAAAATTCTACTCGTGAATATCCAAGGCCCAACTAACCTGAATGTGACTCACATTATTGGAAAAGATTTTCAAAAGCAACTCGAAGAAAAGTGGAAACTGGAAGGGTTTGTGCAGTCTAATGGATACAGGCGGCTAAGCAGCGAAGATCGGCTTAGTGAAGACAGGAGGCTACAAAGAGCAGCAAACTCTATTCAAACCTAGCAGACGACAAAAGCAGACGCAAAACCAGAAAACTAACTCCACTTTTGGAGGTCAGACAAAGACTGGTGGAAGCAGTTGACAGTTTGCAAGATAAAGGACTATCTTTTCTGTGATAGTGAGCAAAAGATGCAAGGAAGTAATTCCTTTTGTATTGATAAGAGTAATGCGTTAATTAATTAGAAAAGTGTTAAATGACACATCAGATTTTAGAAAGGCCTTTCATAACGAGTACCCCTGAGTTCATTAATTGTTGCCTCAATAGCAAAAAAAAAATTATGTAATCACTCCACTGGCAAAGTCCAAAGTGTTTTGTAAATCAGTAAGCAGAGGAACATATTGTATCTTAGTAAGTAATCATGATCCCTGCAACGCTGTTGGAACACAAATCTTTTCCATACAGTTACTTAAAAAGGTTTCATTGTTATTTTTTTAAGACCACTTGCATTCTTTTCAATTAGATGAGAACCTGTTCCAAACCAATCAGGGCCAAGTGGCATTCAAATAACAGAATGTTGGGATAAGGTTACACACAAAAAATTCTTTGGTTTATGGGCAAGGTTGTAAATTTAAGCACCAGACAACCAGGCATTTTATTTAATTTAATTTTTTGAACTAGCCTCAAAGCTCAAAGTTTGATTAGTGTTTAGTTAACCTAAAAAAAATGTAATATTTTAAAAATAGTCAAATATGTTGCGTATGTCATCTAGTACTTAATTATTTTTTTTAGTTCTTGCCAAATAACTTCATAGGAGTTTGAGCTAGAGGGTTGAAATTTACGCCATTGAAAAACTTGTTTAGAGCGCGTGAAAATGGTGTATTGGAGTGTCAAAATTTGGCAAAAATATGAATTTAAGGAGGTGGACCAAGATTTAGAAAACAATTTTTGACCTGTGATAATTTAAGGCACCTGCTTGAGCCTGCAAACCAGTTGCTACCTGTAGGCCAGTTGTTTAACCATACATGGCCTAATAGAATTACAATGCAAAACAAAGAGATTACACTTTTCAACTTGCTTTCAGAAATGGCGTATGTGTGAGGAGGGAGGGGTGTCTTCTTTTTGCCCGAAAGCTGTAAAATTTCTTCACTTTCCGGAATCTGGTATTTGGACAAACGAGCTAGATAATTAGGTTTCTGACAAGCAGAATTATACTGTGTTGTTATTGCATTAATTCTTTGGTATCGGAAAATTGACAAAGTTTGGTATTTAATTTTAATGGTATACTGCTGTGTGCTTTTTTGTTGCAAGTATCCTTGATAATCTTCCATCGGCAACGCGATTCGAAATGATGGAATCTGGTGAACCGCAGTATGAACATGGCTACAAGCTGGGCTTCAACGAAAATGGTGTGGTAAGTTGTTACTTTGTGGTAGTGTCGCGGGCATTGTTTCTCATGTTGAATGTGACTTACTGTTTCACGATTCCATTCTAGTCGTACATTAACAACCACTTAAAGTTGATTCTCAAGTTCCACACAGAGGATGAGTAAGTTATCACTTTTTTTGTGTGCAACTTGCTTAAAATTCTGTTGGTGTGTTATGCCATAAAAATGTGGAATATGTCCCTTTTTTTTGCAGACATTTTTACCGAGTTGTTGGATTTGAAGTAGAAACTAAGAGGTGATTATTTTTTGTTATTGTAGCTAAAATTGCATTGTTGTGAATGACAAAAGTTTAGTTCAGAGCATTGTTGTAAAAGTATGTTCTGCTTTGTTACAGTATTGCTAAGGAAGAGCTCAAGTGCCGTGATGACGGCACCTGCACTTTTCCCCCAAAGCATCAGGGGCAGAAAGTCAATACGCAAGGTGAGCTCAGAAGGTTTAGACATCAGAATGTGGGAATTAATGGGTTTTTGTTAGCCAAGTACGATACAAGGATTAGACATGGGTGGGGCCATGGTTGGATCCGTGTACTGAACCGAGCGACGACGTGGAAAGTGAGTCAAATGGGAATTTGGAATGTCGATGGCGATCGCTTCCAAGGCCAGGGTGAGCAATGGTTGGAGCCTGGAAGTCAGGATTATGAGAAAATGAGTGTACGATGCTTGTTCTGATTAGTGGCAGGAAGATGATAACCTTGACCACGGGGAGGATTGAGGACGCAGTTGGTTTACCGGCGATTGAGGCGATACCGGCGAAGCACCCGGTGTGAGAAGTTGATAAAAAAAATTTATCCTGTAGGCTGCGCTAGTCGGTGTTATTACCTGATCTGATAGTTGCTCTTTCGATCATGGAGGCAAAAGTACACTGGGTATTTCGGCTGCCTTGTACACCTGTGCTCCCACGTGTCAAGAGACAAGTGCTTGTTTTTGGAAGTAGTGGAAGTACATTGCTTTGTAAGGTGTAATTAATTTTGCTCGATGGATCCAGTAGATTTTTCTAGTTTGTGGAAGTCGCAACTGTCCCAGTCTGTTGAGGATGCTACGGTATTCTAGATCCAATTGTAAATGCAAATTAATCGTGCCAGGTGGAGCGATTAGAATATGCCTTTACAGAAGACGTACATCACAAATTGTTGTCACGTGTTGATTCGTTTTTTGACGGAGTTGTTGGGGCACCGCTGTCGGACTTGCTGAAGCAGACTCAACAAGAAGCTGCACCAACGACGCCTCGGGCCAACCATCCCACCATATCCTCGCCAGTTCGAACCTGAGCTCTGGTAGTTTAGGGGTAGACTGTGGGTGACCCCCCCCCCCCCCACTAGGTGAGGTTGGCACTCCTGGTGGCCAAGGAGGTTAACTACTAGTGACCGGCCCCAATTTTGCTTTATTTTCTTTAGTAACAAGTGTGGCACAAAGTGTGTTGGTTGGATGTTCCCCTTGCAGTTGCAATCGGTGGAACGAATAAGGCAGCTCTCATGTGCCTCGTAGTGCAGCAGTTGTGCACGGGCTATCCGATGTGGCAGGCCCATTTTTGACTCGGACGTTGCTCAATCAACTAGGAAGGGTTAAGTATTTAAGTGGTCTCCTTGGGTCGTGCGGTGTGTGACCTAGGGTTGTTGACCATTGCAGCAGTGCGTGACTTTTTTGGCTGATATGTTTTCACAGTGTGGTAGGTTATTTGGCGGCTTTGGCAAAGTTTCACAGTGGCTGGAGTAATACTTTGGTGACTGGACACCAAGTAATGCGTAGATTTGCAAAGTGCCAGTTTCAGAATATGCTGCCAGTCTTTCATTATATCGCAGTTGGGGATTTAGCACAGGTGGCATGCGATTTGCTTGCGTTACATTTTCAGAAGGTAACGGGACTGAAGGCTTGACTAGGAATGTACGATGCACTACTCGAATTGGGCTTGTTGCTTGCATCCATACTCGATAAATTTTTATCTGGTGAACATGCGATAACTTCGCCAATTTTTGATTAATTTTGACATTCCAGCCAGACAAAACGTCGCCCCACGCATCAAAGCAGCAAAGGGAAACAGACTGTGTGTGGGGTGGGTGGGAAAGACAATTATTTTAAACTCAAAATGTCTACTTGTAAAACAGAGCTAGGCAGAAACACATCCAAACGCAAGGAGTGTTGCGATCATAGAAAGAGGTGGGGGGGGGGGGTCGTGCGCGTGCACAGCCTGGCCCTGATTGCACAACGGTTCCGAGTCTCCCCCACACCACCACCCAAACACGTCCCCAATGTAGGCATTAGTTCTGTTGTGATGGATACAGACACGTTCACTAAAATATTGTGATTTATTATAATTTATTACATATAACTTTTAAATTTTAAGATTGGCACTATTTATAAATATGAGTAGTGGCTTGCTTGCAATAATACTCTGCGGGGTTCTCTGCTGTGCTAGGCTTACCGTCAGCATGAAAAAAAACATAACCTCCCTTACGAAGAAAATATCTTCATGCCCTTAATGAAAGGGGCATAATTTGTTAGCTAATGGTTTGTGTGTACTTTTTACAGTATTTACTTATTTTGCAGGAGTCATTTTTGTTGCTTATTTCCATAACTATTATGATTTATTCTTGTAGGAAACACTCAGTTGTATTTTACTTATGAAGTGGTTTGGCAGCGAAGCGATGTCCGTTGGGCATCAAGATGGGACATTTATCTAGCTATGAGTGATGTCCAGATCCACTGGTTCTCTATCGTCAATTCGGTTGTGGTGGTTTTCTTCCTGTCAGGTGAGAACAGCAGCTTTTAAATGCATATTGTTCCTGAAGATTGCCAAACATTATTTTAGTAGGAGTAGATGAAAACTTAAAGTAAAGTTGACTCTGTGTATGTGAACCAAATGTGTCCATCCAGTTGTACTGACATTTTTTTATTATTAATTTTAGGCATTTTTCACCGAAAAAAACCGTTACTTGATTTACTATGAAACTCTTCATTAACGCTCGTACACAGTTCGAAACGCATTTTCCCACACTTCTGTCGAAAATTTGCTAGGCACTTTTCGCGTAATTAAAATAAAAAAGTTGTTACCTGTGAATTTTTATAAATCCTAGGAATCATATCCTCAGAAATCTATTTCACCTGCACTTCACTGCGAGCTGGTTGTTCAAAAGTCTCTTTTCTGCAGGTGAGCTTTCGAAAGTGCCCCCTTACCCCGGCTGAGGTAAGTTTTTGAAAATTATATTAATTACTGTTTTGTAGGTTCTGTCAGTATGGTTGATTGTGTATCTTGTGCTTCGTTATTGTTCTGTTGTCTAACTTAGTCATCGGAATAGATTTGGTTCGTTAAATATTGCTAAAATTGTTTGCCAATTATAAAGATTGCAACAATAATGAAGCGCTGGAAACACACAATCACCCTTCCTGACGGAGCCTTCAAAACAGTAATGAATCCCAATGCCCCCAAACTTATCTTTGCCGAGGGGCACCACTGTCGAAAGCTCACCAGCAGGAAGAGAGACATTTAAACAACTAACTCGAGGTGAAGCTGAGGATGCAGTGATGTAGCGGACCGTCTGAAGAATATGAATTATCGTATTCATGGAAACTCGTGGGTAAACAACGTTTTTATTTTTTACCTTTTTTAACGTATGAAAAATATCTTAAACTGATAATTACGGCTTCACCGATATCGGCTCGGTTGTAGATATTTATGGTATCCATGGTACCGGCAACTTTCACTGCAGTATCGTTAACTGTAACCGTTAGAGATTACAACTTGCAGTTTGTGGCATTTTTCTTACGAGATCACTGAGTATGTTCCTAGCTATCTTGTAACTGTTGGTGACTAGGGTTCGACCAAATCTACTTTTACAAAATCTGGATCGGATCTATAAAATGTACACTGTGAATCGGATCCGGATTTTAACCGAATCCAAAATAAAACCTCTATTGATTGTTTCAGCCCTTTGCATTTTATACAGACTTAAATTTTCTCTCTAGCCGAGTAAAGTGGTAAATGGAGTAAAGTTTAAAGACTTCGAGTGCACATTTTCGGAACTTGTTCATTGGGTTTTCCCTTATAACTTCTGAGCAGTTTATGCTATCCATTGAAATTGTCTCCATTGGAAAGCTGGTGAAAAAATGGTTCGAATAATATATTTGAATGTCGAAATAGGCCACAAATTGGAGATGTTATTGAAAAATCTTCTATACATTTTGCCGAATCTGAATCGTAAAGATCCGGCTTCAGATCCGATTCAGATTTGGCCGATCCCTATTGGTTACTATTTTAAGTGTTTTTATTTTAATAGTTATTGAACTTTTGCAGAAAACGACGCCATTAATTAAGAAAAAACATATTTGATATCTGTATCGGCAAAAATTTTAAAACTGGATCGGTACATATTGGTGAAGTTGGAATCAGTGCAGCCTTCTAAGGGTGATATCGAACCAGTTTTAAAAGCTGGCTAATACCGGTACCAGTATTGATATGCAAGACTTTATCCCGTTTTTCATCAATGGTGTAGTTTTCTGCAAAAGTCCAATAATAAAGGCTTGGCCTTCGGTATCTGCACCGGTACTAGCGATATCGGCTAACTGTTTTGGTCAAATATCGGTTTTTGAAAAATTTTCGCCAAAAATTGACCGTGTTTGATGTTTCAATACACCATTCGAACCGTTTTTTGAGTGCTTTCTATTGGTGCTAATTTCAGAGCCATAGCTTCAGTCATTCTCAAATTATTTAACAAAAAAAGCTCTTTACTGCAAAAAGCTTGCTCATAGAGTTTTGAGATTGGGAATTTTTCATCAAATTTTGTTTCTAACTATGGAAGAAACATTAACTTTACGGGGAGTAATGCTTTGAAGTATCAGCATCGGACCGTAGCGATATCGGATCGGTGAAAGTTGGTATCGGCTGAGTCTTAGCAATAATTCTTAAAATCAAAAGTTTAACTCGTAAGGCCATGGAAAAAAAATGTTTTGGTTCTCGGGTATTTTTTACAAGCCCAAAAAATCATCCGGTGACCAGGGTTTTATTTTTATTTTTTATTTTGGTTTGAAACTAAGTAACCTAGCATTTCAAATTGGTTCTTTCCATTTAGATTGTGGTTTAAATTGCTCAACTATTTCAAACTACAACTAAACCTAATGCTTGCTGGATAATGTATGTGCTTATTTCTCTCAAAAACTTAATTCTTAAGTAACTTTTTGCAGGTCACTTTTTGTATTTAGCCCCCCCCTCCCCCCCAAAAAGTCTCCAGGCAGGGCCTTAGAACCAACAATTTTTTTCACGGCCTCAAGATATGAAGCATGAGTGGTTTCTTTTTCTCAACTGAAACTATTTAGGATTGTAATTTGCAATTGTAGTTAGTCGTGATGTATTATTGTGCTTGCGAGTTATTGTAGCATTGTATGCACAATAAAACACCAAATGAAAAGGATTTTCATTAAGCATGCAGACTTGAGTAATTGGCTTTTTCATCCTAGGCCTACGACTAATCATAAAATTTCAACTTGTTATTCTGTCAGAATAAAACTGTAGTAGATAGTATCACTGATTGATTGCATCATTATATTAAAAAAAAATTATGATTAAATTTTAACAAAATATTTTTTGCACTACGTATTTCCTTTTTAACTCCAGTTTGGTAATGACGATATTTGGTTTTATTGTTTTTGACACAGTACTTCAGTACTGCAAAGACTTGACGTAGAAAGTAGCTTGCAATTGTTTTCTACTTTTACGATAGAAGAGGTTGCAACATCTTCTATTGAAAAATTGGAAAGCAGTTACGAGCTCCGCTCCCACTTCAACCCGTAGAGATTAACGGTCCGCATCGGACAATTTGAATGCAGCAACAATAAAACAACATGCGAGCGACATAGGTTGAAAGAAAAGCATCATATCATACAAACCTGATGAAGACAAATGAAACTCCGTTAAACTAGCAATGCGAGTTTTGCTTCGTACTTTGAATTTCAGCGGTCTGAGATTTCTGAGTCTTCTCTTCAAATGTTGGTCGACATTCAAAGGAAAAATTCCTACAGACTTTTAAGTTCTGTGAAAAAAACACTTATTGATAGGGGATTGCTAGTTGGAAAATAGTGATGATGAGTTTTTGTTTTATCGCCTGAAGTGATTTTGGAAAGATTCTAAACTCAACATGGGGGGAAAGAAAGGCATTTCGGTATTCTCAGTTGGTATGATTGTGTTCAACATCAGCTTCTCAACTTTGTTTTTGCAGGCATTCTGACGATGATTATTGTACGCACTCTGCGCAAAGACATTGCTCGATACAACAAGGATGATGACATGGTCAGTGGCTGAGTTTCATTCTGGTATCAAAAGTGAATACGTTGCAGAAGTCGTCATTAAAACAAATATGTTAACTTACAGGAAGATGCAATGGAGGAGACTGGTTGGAAACTGGTTCACGGTGACGTCTTCCGTCCTCCGCGATACCCAAAGCTCTTTGCAAGCGTCATTGGAAACGGCATTCAGATATTTTTTATGTCTTTGATTACCATTTGTAAGTTTAGTTTGTGAGGGCATTTAAGATTAAAGTTAAAAGAAATTCATTAGAGTGGTGATAAACAAACCTCTAGAAGATTACCGTAAATCGCCTATTAAATGCCCGCAGGCTTATGTTGTAAATTTTGCAAAAATCCAGAAGATGACATTAAATCAAAATAACTTATTTTTTAACCTTACTTGTTGTGTCCAGGGAGGGTGATTATAGGACCATTCAAGTACAGTAAAATCTTGTTACAGCGACAGCTTGTAACGAATATCTTGTTTGAAAGACATCAAAAAAGGCCAATTTTTATTTCCTATGGCAACTTTTCCTAGCTGATCGGGGTAGGGGAGAAAGGAGAGGAATCCAGCTACTATGGGCTCAAATAGAGGAAGATCATTCACTGCATGGATCGATGAAAGTAAAGCTGAAAAGCATGTGTTCAGCTATTGGTTTTGTTAAATGTATGAAGCTTCTAGTTAACTTTTGCAGCTTAAAAATGGTGATGTAAGGGGAGGCATTAACAATTTTGACATTAAAGCATTTTAGTGGGGTGGAGATTAGTGTTGGGCAGTACCAGACATTTTTCAGACGGTACCGGTACCAAGCTTAGTACCCGGTGCTGGTTTTTTCCGGTACTTATGAATGAGGCGGTATCTGGTACTACACTGCTGTGGTGCCAAAACCCGATTTATTTAATAATAACACATTTTAATTGAAAAATGTGTTTTGTTGCTATAGTTTTAATGGCAAAAATTATTGATTTTCCTCCCTGCTTTAAGGTTAGGCTATGCAAATTTAATTATCGCGGGTCAACATTTTTTTATCTCAATCTTGGTCCACCCGTTAAAAATCATATTTTCGCAATATTTTGACGGTTTTATACATTCCAGTATACGATTTTAACTGGCTCGAAATGAGCTTTTCAATGGTGCTAATTTCAAGCATTTAGCTTAAACCACTAAGAAGTTATTTGGCAAAAAACTAAAATATTTTTAATACTAGACGACATAAATAACATATTAGTAGAATATTATACTTTTTTAGGCTGATAGCAAACTCTTTCAGTTAGGTACACGTCAAAGAATTATGGCCAGTTAAATTAAATAAAATGCCTGGTTGCCTGGTGCATCAGTTTGCAAACTCGCCCGTAAACCAAACAATTTTTTTTGCATGGCCTTAATGCGCGTTTCACGGCATATTGATAAAAAAAATCTTCTACAATTTTTAGTTAACATGCAATCCAAGTAGAAATGTAATCAAAATTCCAATTTTACTATTGTTGATCTTTAACTGATTCTTGCAGTGCTTTGAGCCTTAAACAAAGATGAAATGAAATATTTAGCGAATAATTTTATCAACTTTTTCATATTAAAACAGTACCTTATTTTAACGATGCATGGTATTTGGTACCTTTGCATTTTTTGCAAGACGGTACACCGTGAGAACCGGTTTACCACCCAACACTAGTAGGCATTGGTCGCCAGGGCATTTTAATAGGCGATTTCTGATATTTAGGGACCCGTGGTACTTTCCGTGATATTTTAAAGCAAAATGTTGTGATAATATTTGTTGCGAGAATTTTTAAAATGTGCGGTGGAAGAAGGTAATTTTGTGATACAATATGTTGCGAGATTTGCTAAATTTTGCAACAAAAAAAACCATCACAAAATTGTTAACAGAAAATAGTTTAAAAATAGGACTCGTAAGTGGTGTACAATACGAATAAAGTTTTAAAAATGTAAATTCCATTTCAAAACAACTGCCAGTGACGAACAGAAGGTTTTATTTTACTGCAAAGTTAACAAAATTTTGGTGAAAAGTCAGTCACAATTTATTTATTCGAGCAAAAATTACGAATTTTGCAGGGAAAAGCAAATTTTGCGATCGCATATTTTCATTTTTGGCTGCAGCAAATGGCATACACCTCCCCAATTGTAAAATGGGGTCAAAATTCTTATTAGTAAACAAGTTGTGAATTTTGCGATTTCGCAAAATCGTATAAAGCACGGGTCCTTACTGATATTACAGCGAAAAACTGTCAGTATAACGAAACTCGGAAGAACATAGTCAGCCAAGAATACTTTTTATAGCTGCAATTTTTTCGCTTTTTGTTCACTTATGGCTAGGGTGTTCTGATTTCAGTTTTTGCCATGTTGGGAATGCTGTCTCCAGCATCGCGTGGGGCACTCATGACTGCTGCAATCTTTCTGTATGTGTTCATGGGGTAAGTTAGTTTGAACTCCTGTGTACTAAAATATTTTAAAACTAGAAGTACCCGGCAAACCTGTGCTGGTCTAGTAAGCTATTGGTGATGTTTAAGTTGTTGTGTCAAAATGAATTGCATTGTTGCTATGTTTTTAGGTTATTCTGTGTTGCGTTACGTTACAGTTTATTACACATCCCAGGATATAGTAAGAATGGACTGGGATGTGTTTCCACAATGAAACTTCTTCTGGTTGATTGTAAATATCTCAGGAACTTTCAGGTTTCTGCTTGAAGAATCAATGTTATTATAGGCGTAGTTTATAACAGCCAGTGTCGGATTGGGAGGGGTCAGGTCTTCCCGGGTATGTACTGCAATGGTCTCCAGAAATAGAGGTGCACCGATGTTGACATTGGACATCGGAAATTGGCCATTTTTGGCTACGTCGGTCATCGGCGCATCGGATCAGTTTTAGGCAGCAGATGTTAAAACATAGGATATCCTCAATTTTATTAAGTCATTTTGTCACAGACGAGCCTATAATTAACTTCTGGGTGCTAAATTTCAGGCCTACAGATATTTTTTTAATAGGCCTGTACGTACCTGTGTTTATTATTGGAAGTTTATGTTTAATCAAATCTAGCAAAGTGTATTGAGTACGGCATGTATTAAAATATATTTATTTTTTGTGTGTTTTTTAAATTTTATTTGTGGGATGCGCGTAATTAGTTTTGACTTCATGAAAAACTAAACGTAGTTTCACATTATTTTCAAAAAGAAATTGGTCCATGAAATATCGGCCGATGTTTTTCCATATCGGAATCGGACATAGGAATAGGAATTTTGGCACATCAGCGCATCCTTACCCAGAACCCCTCTCAGAGGGGATGTGGGGTTCGACAAGAGGGGCTTGCGGGAGTGTCATAACTTTTCCCAGCAGGCGAAAGCTAGCAGATTCTTAAGAAATCGGCATAAATTTGAAATGTTTTACTACAATTTTCATACAAATTCATTTCAAATTTATTTTTAGACAAGAGCCTCTCGTACGACCGGGAGGGGGGGGGGGGGAGGGGTCTGGGGCAGAGACCGTTAAGCAAGTGTATTTTTTAAGAAATCGGCTTGAATTTGAAACATTTCCCGAAACTTAAAAGATGTAGTTTTCATGCATATTCAGTTCAAATTCAACAGAAAAAAATTTTCACAAGGGCCTCAGGATGTGGGGCCGCCACGGGGATCCCCAATTCCGACACTGATTATATGATTTTCCGCGCCCGTGGCCATCACAACATTCCGTGGGAACAAACAGTCGCTTACGCCGTGAATTAAAAATGTTAGGGTAAAGAGACAAAAAATTGAATTTGTAGTCAGTAATTTCATTTCTATTGAGAAGCACACAATTGTTGTGATTGAAAAAACCATTACTGGATGTACTTTAAAACTCTTCAGTACATTCGTCTAAAGTTCGAATTTTGAAAGTGAGCGAAAATGACTTTTGAACTTTATACGAAAATTGTGGTGAACAAGTAATATCGTGAATCGCCTATTAACTGCCCATGGGCGGCTAAAATTAATTCGTTAAAAAAGCTATTATTAGATTTCTGGTCTTAACACATTTTTTGGCCTGGGCGTAAGGCCTAAATCCATCGTGGAAAAGTTGATCATTCACGTGTCTAATCAACGCTGGGTTCAATCTAGCATTAAGACAATGGCTTTATTCTAATTTATTCACAAATTTAGTTTATTAGGTCGTCTTCTTCCAATATCTAACCTATTCAAAGTTAAAATTAATTTCTAACCATCACCTACCTTCAAAACAGACACGCAATTCATGACCAGAAAGCGCCAAGCAGAGTAACGTCATAAATAGCGCGGTGGACTGGATGTTTCAAGCGCATCCGGAGTCTGGATGCTTGGAACCATAGGAGTAGATATCTACGTGGTGGCTCCACGTTCCGCCTGAACTTCCGGCTTGGATAATTCACTCCAGAAATAAAAGAAACCGATGTAATAACTACGTCAACACTCGCGTTTCCCAGTGGTGAATCACGGTGACTGTTTTGAAGATTGGTGATGGTTAAAAATTAGTTTTAACTTTGAATTATGTTAGATATTGGAAGGTGTACGATCTAATAAACCAAATTTGAGAATAAATAAGAAATAGGTGTAGCGTTTTCGCTAAACTGATCCCATATTGCGCACATCAATGCTCAATCTCATGGGCCTAATATTGCCGACTTTGCCTTGATTACAAACGCTCCCGTGAATTGTGTTGGATTAAATGTTGATTTTGTTAAATTTATAAATCTTTTCGTTAATTTTGCTGCAGAAAAAAGATTAAAAGGAATAAAGCGTTGATTTCGTTAAACGTTTGAAGCTTTTAGTTAATTATTTCACGGTCAACTAAAAAAAATAATGATATGGGGGGGGGGGCGTTAATAAAGCTACTACAGGATTTCTGACCGTGTGGCATTCTTGGGGGGGGGGCGTTAGCAAAGCCAGGACGTTTATTAGGCCATTTACGGTAGTTACTTGATCACAACGATTGTGTGCATCTCAACAATGGGGAACTCGCACAAAAGTTTAAATTTGTGCATAAACGTGCTATTATGATTACCTAATTGTTGGAAGAAGCCAAATATAACACAAAATCCTTTAAAGATGTGAAAATTTTAACTTTTACTTTTCCAGAAACAAAATCACACCTGTACCACCAGGAAGAACACAGTTCACAGTGGTTCTTCCTGGTGTGATTTTGTTTCTTGAAATGTCTTTGCAAAACCACTGTAATCGCTGTTTTACCGGTTTATGTTAAACTTTCTACTATTATTACAATTTTTAAAATGGTCCCACACATGGTAGATGGCATTACACCGAGAAATTGTATGCCAAAATAATTGATATGAAGTCTTTAATTTTTTTTAAATCGGTGGAATACTGGAAGATCATTGTCCCTGGCAATAATACAAGTTTCAAATTCCCAGCGCAACGAATAAAGGCATTTTGCCAAAAAACATAGGCTGTACTATTAGATGAGTGACACATAGGTTTTTTTTTTTTTGCTATTGCCAGAAGAAATGACAGCATTAGCTGTTCTGATCATCTCAAACCTCTCTTGGTTACTTGACTACAGTATAACCTCGTTAATAAGAACTCGGATAACATGAATTCCCGCTTAATAAGAACTTTTTTCAAGATTTTGGTTGGTCAGCTACTCAGTCAGCACTAAATATATACGGCTATAACGAACTCTGTTAATACGAAAGTACGGATAAGACGAACAAATATTTACAGTTCTTGCTTATTTTTACGAATTTGCTGTTCGTAACGGTTTCTTGTTCTTCTCCCTTGAATTTCGTTTTGTTTCACGCAAAACATCAATCGCTAGTTGACTCCATCTTGGGAAGTGATAAGATTTTTGTCCGTTTGCGCAAACGCTAAGGTCAAGGACGAATGAAAAGAAAATACCGTATACCCGTAGGCTACATTTTTTTCAAGTTGCAGTCCAATTTCTCTCGTCTGTTTAATAAGAACTATGGTTAATAAGAACATTTTTAGCAGTCCCCTTAAAGTTCGTATTAAAGAGGTTTTACTGTAGTGAAAATGAATTAAATACCTGGAATAAAATTTTCGTTCGGCTGTTGCAGTGCTACTTTTTTTGGTCTGATCCATTGCTTGCTGGTGTGTTGATCTCGACACTTAATTTTTATTTCTTCTTACAGGCTGATTGCTGGTTATTTCTCTGCCAGATTGTATAAAACGGTTCGTGGAGTCCAATGGAGAAAAACTGCTGTAATGGTAAAATTATTTAGCTATCTTGGTTTCTCTGTGGTGTGGCGGCACAAAATTGTTTTTATTATTAAGACTTATGGTGTATTTATTATTGTCTTTCACAGACTGCAATGTTATATCCAAGTATTGTGTTTGGAACATGCTTTTTCCTGAACTTTTTCATATGGGGCAAACATTCATCTGGAGCGGTACGTACCCGATAAGATTTTAAAATATTGTTATACAGGACAATGGACTGTCCCGACAGTTGAGGAAATCAACTGAATGCAATGCAGTGTTAATGCCTACAGTAACCTTTTGCAATTCGGTTACAAGACGGCACTTTGTAACTGATATTGTTGCCAGTTTTTAAATTTCATTTATTATTTTTTGACACTGTTTAGTTAGTACCCTAAATCGCCTATTAAACGCCCATGGTCGGCTAAAATTAATTCGATATAAAAGTGGAGAGGACGTTAACAAAGCTACTACAAGATTTCTGACCTGAACGTATGTTTTTGGGTGGTCGTTTAGGCCAAAATCCATCGTAGAAAAGTTGATTTTTCACGTGTGTGATCTGGGTTCAATCTAGCATTAACACACTGGTTTTATTCTCATTTATTCACAAATTTAGTGTATTGGATCATCCTCCTTCCAATATCTAACCTAATTCAAAGTTAAAATTAATTTCTAACCATCACCACGCTTCACGGGAGCATTTGTAAGAACATTTGTAATTGCGGAAAAGTCGACAATATTAGACTATACGATCGATCGTTGATGTGCGTAATATGGATTCATTCTAGTGAAAACTCTTTACCTTTTTTCCATTTATTCTCAAATTTAGTTTATAGATCGTCCGCCTTCCAATATCTAACATAATTCATAGTTAAAACTAATTTTTAACCATCATAAACCTTCAAAACAGACAGCGTGATTTCACCACTGGGAAACACGTGTGTTGACATTTATCACCATAGAGTTCTATATTTTCGTCAAACACGGAAGTTGTGGACCCATGGAGCCCCAGTAGTGGATGCGAAGTGGTGGACGCATCCAGACTGTGTAAGCACTTGAAACATCCGGTCCATCGCGTCCGTTATGACGTTACTGCGGCTGGCGTTTTCCGGTCGTGAATCGCGTGTCTGTCCTGAAGGTTAAAAATTAGTTTTTACTTTGAATTATTTTAGATAATTGGAAGGAGGATGATCTAATAAATAAAATTTGAGAATAAATGAGAAAAAGGTATAGCGTTTTCACTAGACTGAATCCATATTAAGCACATCAATGATCGATCGCCTAGGCCTAATATTGCCGACTTTTCCGCAATTACAAATGCTCCCATGAAACGTGTTGAATTAAATGTTGATTTTGTTAAATTTATGAATATTTTCATTAATTTTACTGCAGAACAACCAAGATATAAAGGGATAATACATTGATTTCTTAAACGTTTGAAGCTTTTAGTCAATAAAAAAACTTGGTGGAGGGGGGAGGGGTGGCGTTAATAAAGCTACTACACGATTTCTGACCTTAAGGAATATTTGGGGGGGGGGGAGCGTTAGCAAAGCCAGGGCATTTATTAGGCAATTTACGGTATTAACTTTACAACTTTCTTCGTTAGTAGGTCTTCATTTTATTTCTGGTTGCTTAACAACCTTGGGCTGATCGTTAGTGACTCGCGGGTCCATTTTAGACCTGTGTGTTCTCGCACCAGATGTTTCATTGACGGACCCACTGGCGTAGTGCGAGTTTTGTGTAGGGATGTTCCGATGTGTTCAAATTCTGATTCCGATGTCCGATTCCAATGTTGAATAAACATCGGCCGATAGTCGATTCCAATAACTTGTGGTCCGAGGTTTAAGAAAGTAAAGTGAACCTAAGTTACAATTTTCATTGAGTCAAAAATAAGAGGTTTTCAGAAATAAAATTAAAATTTTCTGTTGGCCTAAAGTGTGGCTCCTAGAAATTAGTTAATAAGAACATTATCACAAAATGATTCATAAATTTGTGTATTTCCGTTTTTTAACATCTGCTACCTAAAACGGATGCCGACGTTCCGAAGACCGATGTGGCTAAAAAGGCCGATACCAACAACGGTGCATCTCTAGTTTTGTGTGGTTTCCTTGGAGCTTCAAAAAGTTTGAGCTTAGTGTGAGAACCCCGTGTGAGAAAGTGCTGCGACGTACGTAGCAGCAAATTCCGGGTGGTCGCAGAAAATAATCTCTGTCAATTTTTTTTTACCGTAAGCCGCACTTTTTCGATATATGTGGAAACAACGATAATTTTGCTAGATATTAACCTATTTTGACGTTAAAATACATCATTTTACCCCTTTTTTCGCCAGATTTTCAATGGTGCAAACCACAAGTCACTAGCTCCTCCCATTCTGAAGTTATTTATAAAAAAAAAAAAAAGATTAACTTACATTTTTAAACAAACGTGGCTTGCAAATGCATAAAAAAAAAACTGCAGCTCTGGTAATTTTAGGACTAATATAATAAAGGATGGAATTAGGTAGGAGACAACACATCCCGTTTGTCGCGATGACTGGGCATGGAGGAGGGGGGGGGGGGGGCGGATCTGATGGTACTTTGAAAGTGTGGGCTGGGCACGTCTGATAGGCGAGTTTTTGTGAAACTGAGTGGCCCTACTGCAGGATACAGGATTACAAGAAAATTTAAAAAATCAGTTTTAGTTGCCATGTACGGTGCTTATTTTTCTAAGCATTAAAAAACTGTTGCTGTGTTATAGAAAGGTTTTTTAATGAATTTAATGCTTTGCCATGCTTCAAAAAAAAAATTAAAAATCGTCGCTTCAAAGGGCTTGTTTCCTTGAAAAATTCCAATACCGGAAAAATTAACCCTGCAGAAAAATGTGTAGGTTACAAAACTACGTCCTAGAAAGCAGTGGAACATTATAAGTTTTATAACACTGGGTATGACAATAGGTACATAATCATATGGAACTTGTACACAATGTTGGTGTCTGCATCAATATCATAAATAAAGTATTGGTTTTGGACAGCCATAGTAAAAACTAAAGGTGCACCGACGGTTTGGATCGGTTGCTGGTATTTGTGATACCAGTATGAGATCGGTATCGGCGGCTTTTGCTGAAGTAACGATAACTTTAGAACCGTTCGAGACAAAGCCACACGATTTCTAGCATTTTGCTCATGGTAATTTTTTTTCACTATTGTTCGATCGTTTGCGTGGACCAGCTGCAGGGGAGCTATATTTTTCGCAGATACAGTTAAACCTTCTTATAACAATACCTCTTAGAACAATAAACCTGTTATAACAATGCTATTTTTCACTCTCCCAGCAACAGTGCATGCAAAAGTGCTGATTTATAACGATAAACCTGATATAATATTTCCAAGTATCCTTGAACATCGTAACAAAGAGGTTTCATTGTATTTATCTAAAATTTTACACCGCGTAATTTCCAACGTGTGTTATCCAAGAAAGACCTTGTGAGCACCCGTTCGGCAACAGGCAGTGTGGGGTCTCGACGTAGAACAAAAGATAGAACATGGGACAGTATTATAATAAACACTCAAATGTTGCTCCCTATGGACTCTTCCTTCATGTTACTCCTGGTTATATATAGAGTTTCCTGTTGGGTGTACTGACATTTTCATTTTTTTTTTTTGCGTCTTTGTTGCAGGTTCCATTTTCTACCATGGTGGCACTTCTGTGTATGTGGTTTGGCATTTCATTTCCCCTCGTATTCCTTGGATACTATTTTGGCTACAGGAAACAGGTGAGGCGTCATTTATATCACAAGATGTTATACTTAGTCGTTTGATAGGTGTAACAAGAAATGTTGCTCCAGCACATAGTTTTAAATAGTAACTCAGTGATATTATGGATTTTAATGGCAAACCTGTGACTGGGGAAAAAATTGCTGCAGTCGAAGTTGTTTATTACGAGAGACTTTATTATGAAATGCATGCTCTTACAGTGATTTATGTTGTTTTAGTTTACCCTATTTGTTTTGTGTATTACTAGGGGTGTGCAGTTTTAATATTTTGATTTCGATTCGATTTCGATTCATTTTGGAAAAGAACACCTCGATTTCGATTATTATGCGATTTCAAAATTAAATTTTATTTCTTTTTCGATTTTAAACTATTTTGTTTTTCAGTTTGTATCAATAAGGCCTTTGAAAAAATTATCGAGTTTCAGTAATTACATTTCTGTAGACTAATGTTACTCCAATACTTGCAAACTAAACTTTGAATTGTGTGTTCATTTATTTCGCAAAACTACATTTTGGTATTAACACAAAGTTGGAAAGCAAGCTTCAACATTCCCCCACCCCCTGAGACTTTTTGATTTAGTCAAATTACTTCATATATGGTGCAAGTTTGGCCAATTATTGCTCCTTAGTTGATTGTTTAACTTACACTGGAGTCTATAAAACGAAGTCTTGTACTGTTGTAATTTTGGGCCATGTTGTTTTAGGGCAGTGGATACACTATTTTAGCAAAGATGGTCCGGCACATAGTAGCCATATAAAACGAAGTCATTACACATTTTTGTTTAAAGTTATGTTTTACTTGATTCTAATTTTTATGTTAAACTTTATTCAAGTGTATTTATTGAAAAAATGTCACAAAATTGATTTTGATTTGGACGGATTCAATTCGATTTCAACAACGTAATAAAATCGATTTTTGCACAGTCCTATGTGTTACATAGGGTTCGTACAGATACTGGAAACTATTTTGAAAAAATGTCTGCAATGGAAAATACTGGAATATGCTTGATATTTATTTTTGATACTGGAATACTAGTTAAACTGACGGCGTTTTTCTGCAATTAAAACAAATTTGTCATAATTGCTCTGGAAAGGTTTAGTTTGTTGGAAAGGTTTTATTTCACTTATTTATTTAATTAGGTTAGCGTTGTCCATTTTTGCTCAACGAAGTATTACATGCTTTTTCCGTTTCTTTATAATGAGCAAATAATACCCCCCCCCCCCCCCAGTTTTGTTAAAAAGATTTTTGACTAGTTTGCGTACTTGCTTATCAGTGCGCAGTGGTGTTGATATTTTTCCCTTTTATTTCTGTAACGTAGCCATATGAACATCCCGTTCGGACTAACCAAATTCCCCGCCAAGTGCCAGAGCAAGTGTGGTACATGAATCCATTTCTGTGGTAAGCGAATCACTTCTTGTTTAGTTTTATAAAACAAGAGGGTTGTGGTCTTCCGATTCAATCCCAGTCAAGTACTGGGAATCTAACTGAATTTTATATCCAAAATGGAAGCCAAGCAAAGTTTCTGGGTTAAATTACATTGATTCAGTTGAGAAGTGCGTTAGTGAAGTTTGCTCATGTTCACATCATGGAACTGTTTTAAGACTGAAGGCTAGCTGACAGAGGCTAAAATTATCGGCTATAATACCCGAGTGTGTATATGACATCGGTAATTTTTGTTTTAGCACGAAACTCCTGTCCAGATTTAATTTGCCAGAAAGGAGTTGAGTTTACAAATCGTATATTTCGTAAAAGCATGAGTGGCATTCGGTATGAGAATTTTTGTTTTCTTATCTACAAAACGATCGTCCGAAATAGTTTCGATTTTCGATTTACTGTGTTTACGATGTTTTCCTCTATTTGGTGCATCTTGTTTCGTCATCCAAGATGTAAATTTGTTTGCTTCAGCGTTGCTATTTGGCATTAATTAGGCCTAAACCTCATTTTTACGCCGCTAATTAACTAAGTTAAACGTAAATGCTGTAAGTCCGATGAGAAGCAGCTTTGTGTTTCCGTAAAAGTCAGTAGATCCACGAAAGTGACTTGTTGCCCTAATATGGGCATTACAACAATGAAAGCAAACCACTTCCTCTAAGTGAGTTACTCTGTATAGATCTTCGGTTTGTTGGTCGTGACCATTCAGCAACAAGTTAAGCTTCATTTTATATAATTAGTTACCGAGTAGAAAGGTAACCAAGAATACTGGTACAGTATTTTGATTCTGAAATTGTGCGTAACAATCTGTTTTCAACAATCAATTATCAAGAGTAGAAAGGTGTGGTGTTTTCAGTTTAAGTCGAGCACGGTGGTCGTTTTGCAAAAAAAAAAAAATTCTCACTTTAAACAAAAGTATTGCTCCGAACTAGTCCACCAGTTTTGTTGCTGAGGACTTTTTTACTTTCTAGTTTTACACAGGGAATTAGGGAAGGGAAGCAGGTGGAGATAGTGATGTGGCTTGTTTCAGTTATACGTTTAGTTATTATTTTATGCCATCAAAATCAGCAGTGTAAAGGGGTGCATGTTTTAGAACTTATTTTGTACTCAAATACCACCACTAAGACTCGACAACAACTAGTCTCTTGAATTTTCGAAGAAATTAACCTTTCTTCTTCATCAGAAGTTCCCGAAAGAACTAAAAACATTGTTAATAGAACTACCCGAAAGAAAAAAAAAACTGAAAAAAATTTGCTGTGATCTGTCATGCATTTTTGATTTTTGTCATAAAATAATAGAAATTATTAGAAAATGCTGTAAGCAAATCACACTAAAGAGTACAAACTACCATCACAAGTGGCCCATAAGGAAGTCAAGATTTCTAAAGAAGCCTTGTTGCCCATTCTCTTCCTCCCCTTGTAATGTATGTAAGGTTTTGAAGACTAATTTCTTTAGTTCCACACTTTTTAAAACAAAACACTGGGATACAAACAATGTTTAAAAACCTTTAAAAACCACATCTTTGATTGTTTTAAAGAATGTGTATTAAAAACCATATTTCATTTCATTGAAAATGACTCATTTTCAAACGTTTGGAAACTTGTCAGTCTGGACTAAGATTTACTAATTTGGTTATTGGATACCATCCAAGGATAGTCTAAGAAACGTATTTTGGTCCGAGGGGGTAGGTCAGATTATTTTGAACCTTTTGTGGGTGAGAGTGTCAAGATTTTTTCAGGGTGTCATAAAAAATGGTAAGTCACTTTTCATTTTATCCTACCATCCTCCTCTCCCCCAACACCAAGTGTGTGAAAAACAAAAAAAAATGGGTTAAACCTGTCCTTAAGTTGGTCAAAAATGAAAAACAAGATATCGATACGTCATAAAATTGTTGTGAAATTTGAATTTGTTTTGTCATAAAATTAAAATAAAATTTGAGAATTAGGTGTGGTAGCTTTGTATACAGTTAGGTTTGCTTTAAAATTTATTTAAAAAAAAACTAATTAAAAACACGAAGTAATAAATTTTGTTACTTTCATTGCAGCACTTTAATGGCCGGCATCCTACCTTTTGGCGCTATGTTTATTGAATTATTTTTCATTTTCACGGTAAGTTGTAGAAATTATGTTCATAGTGAGTTACAGAAATACTGGCTGCCAAGATTTCTAAAAGTTAGTTTGATCTAAGTTTGTTACAAAACAATAATAATATTTTATTGTTTGTGTTTCAGGCCCTGTGGGAAAACCAGTTCTACTACCTGTTTGGATTTCTGTTCCTAGTCTTCATCATTCTCATCATTTCATGTTCGCAGATATCGATCGTCATGGTCTATTTTCAACTTTGTGGAGAGGTAAACTTATGCGATTTACCAACAGTTCACGAGGGACAGGAAATGTAATTGAATCTAATGCCGCTATTAGCAACGAAATGATAAGTAGTATAAATGAAAAATAAAATGCTCACCCAGCTTGTGAAAAGGTATTGCCACCACAACCGACTTCTTTGTAACGATACACTTGCCGGCTACGTGATAATTGGTATAAATAAAGAATTTATTGCTCACCCAGCTTATAGCAAAGTTATTGCCACTGCAACCTCTTTACGTAGATGTACTCTTAACCAACTACATAACAGTAATATGAAAAATAAATGTTCCCCCAGCTTGTAGAAAAGGGTGACATACCTCTTTATTTCACTGCTAATGTAATTGATATTATCAGGACATGAAACATGAAAATGAGAGGGTGAATGGTGAAGATAAAGTGGAGATAAAGAAAAGTGCAACATTTTTGCAATCGTTTGCAGTGGTGTAGTGGTAAACTAAATATTAACGCAGCTATGATTAGCAAACCAAGGAAGACTTGGAGGGGAGGGTGACGTTACAACTCGTAAACAACGACCTCGTAGATAATTTTAGACTTTTAACGCTTACATAGAGTATCAAAAGAAATTAGCTTAAAGGTGCCAGATTCCTTTTTAATGATTGGGTCGTTTGATGTAAAAGGTTAAATCTGGAAACATTTATGCAAATTGGTTCACTGAGCCATTGGGTCTGCAGTATTGGGTAGCGCCCACCATTCCGGTTGTTTCAGAACTGGCTATTTCCTCATGAAAACCTGTATTAAAGGAAATACTATAAGTCTATGCTAGTAGGTGTAGAATGGAATAATTTTAATTCTAGTCGAGCCGGGCCGAGTTTGCAGTAGAAGAATCGATATATGGTCAAGTTTGAATAACAGTTAAATTTATAAATTCTTTTAATTTGTTAGGATAATAATAAGTGAGTAGACCGCTACTTAATTAATTGTATGGGTCTTCCATGATTATGTACAAATGGTTTTCCAGTTTTAATGGTGCACAACCAGGAAGCTTCCATCGAGACACTGAATTTATCGTATTGGAACGTCAACAATTTTTGTATTTTTTTTTTGCATTTTACCAGGGGTGTGCGATACTATCGAATTTCGATACTGATACCAATACGTTCTTGGTATCGGTAGTGGTATCAAATTTTATCAGTTGTATTGAATAGTATGGACAGCATTTAAAAATATTGACAGTATCGAAAAGTATCAAGCATTTTTTTTTTCAGTTTCGACGCAGTATCGTTAACAGTGAAGCATTCTAAACAGCCTTAAGCCTACCTTTAATCATTATGATGTTGTGAAGACTTGAGTATTCAGAGTGTACTTGTAAGCATTTAATCGGTTCTCATCCATTAAGTTCCTTTAATTCTCGAAGTATCGGTATCGAGAAAGTATGAGAATACAGAAAGTGTTGTGATACCAATACTTGGAATAATAACTAAGGCTCGGCCGATGCCGATATTGGCATCGGTATCGGCACCGATACTGGCAGTATCGGTATCGGATCCGTATCGATTAACTGTTTTGGTCAAGTATCGGTTTTTGCGATATCTTCGCCAAAAATTGTCCGTTTTTGATGTTTTAATACACCATTTTAACCGTTTTTTCGAGAGCTTTCCAATGGTGCTAATTTCAGAGCAATAGCTTCAGTCGTTCTCAAATTATTTAACAAAAACCAAAAACAGGTGCCAAAAAACTCACTTTACTGCAAGATGCTCGCTCATTGAGCTTCGAGATTCGGAATTTTTCATCAAATTTTGTTTCTGAATACGGAAGAAGCATTAACTTTGCTGGAAGTAATGCATTGAAGTATCGGCATCGGTATCGGTGATGTAGCATCGGACCGTATCGGTATCGGATCGGATCGGTCAAAGTTGGTATCGGCCGAGCCTTAATAATAACGTATCGGTATCTTGTTGAAAAAACCTGATATCTCACACTCCTGCATTTTACCGGAATAACATTTTTCGAGAGTGGTTGTGAGCCTACTAGCCGAGTTAATGTAATAAGTAGTACAAGGGTTCAAAATTATTTTACTTGAGACTTAGTCATTGACTTAGTATTTGGGTGCACTGTATAAGATCTGCTGACACTATTTTAACATAAGCAAAATTCAATTTTGTTATAGGATTATCACTGGTGGTGGCGGTCGTTCATCACGTCGGGTGGGTCCGCCTTATATGTTTTTGCATACGCTGTCTTCTACTTTGCAACAAAGGTAAGTGAAATTCTTAATTAATAAATTACTATAACTTGCTGCCAGTAACGTAGTCTACACTTACTGCATTATGCCTGTATTTTGATACCAAAACTTCAATGGCTCTGTTTATACAACATCTAGTAAATTGTCAAATTAACTTGTCTAATTGCTTAGACGGTCTTCTAGAGCATATATGTCAAACTTACACGTCTCCTGCCTCGTACCACACATCTTTATTCAGACTTCATTCGCTGCTAAGGCCTTACCTTTGCTTTCACACTAACCATGGCTTTTTATTGCTTCCCACGTCTCAAAATACACTATTGATGACAGGATTTGAAGTGTTGTGGTAAAGAGCCATTTGTAAAGTTTCAAGCATTTAGCTGGAATTTCTACTGAATTTGGAACTCAACATTCCGTTTCATCGACGCTGCTTCACTACAACTACATAATTTAACCAGACATTGTGTAATACCTCCTTTCTTACACTGTAGCCGTTGAGATATAACTTCAGCAGTTAAGAAGTATGTTACTCCTTTATGTTTGCTCCTGCAAGCATTACTGTCTTTGTATACCGTATATTCCTTCATTCAGTCCTCATTGGTATGTTAGCTTCATGTGTCAAACTGCCACAGAGTTAAAAGAAAACGTTTCTGTACATGTTCTGAATTTTTTTCTCTTAATAGTTATGACATCAGCATATACATGTTATTTTTTAGTATTGTATAGGCTGTTAACCAAATCCCCAACATCCAAATACAGTATACTCTCGATGTAACGAACTTCCAAAAAAGAAACTTTGCCCAATAAAGAACAATTTGTAACCATTTCGCACCTGCTGTTCATATGATGAAAACAACTACAGTAAATCGCCTATTAATCGGCCCATGGGCTTCTAATATTAATTCGATAAAAAAAAGCTTACAATTCAAGGAGGGTGTTTAGGCTTAAATTCATCGTCGGAAAAGTTTTACCAAAATGGTGCAAGGCAGAGCTTTCTGCAGGTGACGCATTTTGTATTAAACATGAAAAGTGCGACTTGGTCGATTTCCCTACTCTAGCTAAAAGGCATCATTCCACGCCTACAATTCACGCTGTGTTTTTAAATAAATAAATTAAAAAAAAAAGCGGTTCACTACGTGATCTGGGTTCAGTCTAGCATTAACACAATGCCTTAATTCTGATTTATTAAGTATATTTGATCGTCCCTCCAAATTCTAACCTCATTTACAGTTTAAACTAATTTATTACGAAATTATTTTGAAAACAAATCTTCATTAGCTATGGTTTAGTAGTTTGGTGGGATTCGTGCTATGTGTCCATCGGTATCAGGAACTTGCATCTAGTTTAGCAGCTTTGCTGCACCACAGCTCTGGATGCAAGTTCCCGAAACTGATGACCAAGTAGCACGGGTCCGACCAAACTTGACGTAGCTATCGCTGGGTGCTAAGGTTTGTTTCAAAATAAACCATTAGGCCTACTGGAATTACTTTGTAACACACTAAAATCACCTGGAATTGGAAATTATTCAATTCGCTCACGTTCAAAATCAGGACACTGTCTGTACCTTGCAAATTTTCGATAGGCACGATCCAGGAAAAGCGAATCTTATCATTACATTTTTCTCCCTGTTCTTTGTCCCTGATGAACAAAAATGTTTGTCCCGGTTCTTTGTCCCTGATGATGTCCTTGATTGTCCTGGTTGTTTGTCCCTGATGATGTCCCTGATTGTCCTGGTTCTTTGTCCCTGATTGTCCCGGTTCTTTGTCCCTGATTGTCCCGGTTCTTTGTCCCTGATGATGTCCCTGATTGTCCCGGTTCTTTGTCCCTGATGATGTCCTTGATTGTCCTGGTTGTTTGTCCCTGATGATGTCCCCGATTGTCCTGGTTCTTTTTCCCTGATGATGTCCTTGATTGTCCTGGTTGTTTGTCCCTGATGATGTCCCCGATTGTCCTGGTTCTTTTTCCTTGATTGTCCTGGTTGTTTGTCCCTGATGATGTCCCTGATTGTCCTGGTTCTTTGTCCCTGATTGTCCTGCTTCTTTGTCCCTGATGGTTATTTGTCACTGATTGTCCCGGTTCTTTGTCCCTGATGTTCCTGATTGTCCCGGTTCTTTGTCCCTGATGGTTATTTGTCACTGATTGTCCCGGTTCTTTGTCCCTGATGTTCCTGATTGTCCCGGTTCTTTGTCCCTG
>JAHWFP010222740.1:0-23172 GCA_023313725.1 Lithobius niger | reverse complement strand
AAAAAAAAAATACTAAGCGTCAAAGTCATGAACGATTGTCCAAACAAGTAGCCTAAGTCTACACTAATTTCGCATGCCGACACGCGAGAAGCTTGTTATCCAGTTCGTACAAATGAGATCAGTAGAGGCCGCGTGCCTACGTCAGTGATCTGTGCAATAATTTGCCAGTCATTGGTCGGTTGGTGGTGACATCAGCCGCTGACGAAGGCTACATAGTTCCCAGTAATTGGTCGTGGATGCATGACTTCAGTCGGCTGAAGAAAAAATAATGAACCTCGAACGTTTGCTGCGAACAAAAATCTCTGATTATTTCTAGTGGAGGATTTCCCCAACGAATTCGATCCATTTTCGAACTTGGACCTAGAAATGTGCCTAGAATCTGTGTGCAAAATTTGACAGAAATCTGATAATTATAGCGCGAACACACAGACAGACAGACAGTCAGTCAGACAAACCGTTCTAATCGACGCTAATAAAGTTATTGAAGTTTCGCTAGACTGAATCCAAATCATGCATGTCAATGATTGACTTTTTCGTTCCGCACTTATGTGAAGCTCGTTGGATTAAATATTTTCGTTAAATTTATGAAACGTTTAGTTAATTTTTGCTGCAGAAAACCATGATGTAAAGGGATAAAACATTGGTTTCGTTAAATCAGTTTGGCCGAAAAATAGGTTTCCTACAACCACACTAGATAAGTAAATGTATACTTCACCTTATGCCCCTCCTGAATACTGCTATTTTCACTTAAGATACAGCTTCACACAGCCAACAACCAATTAACACACTTCTTGGGTTGTGCAACGGAATTTATGGACGTGCTGTATTCATAAACTTGTGATCTTTCCTTTTTAACAGTCGATACTGCATGAATTAACAACGTAAACAGTTTGCATTTAAAACTGTCCTTGTTATACGATGAGATAAACTAATCTGGGAAAGAAAGAAAAGAACTTCCACGGCTGGGACTTGAACCTAGGACTTCTCACTTTATAGTCGAGCGCTCTTATAAGTGGGAAGTCCTGGGTTCTAGAGAAAGCCCGGCTGTTAATCGGGAAGTCGTGGGTTCGAGTCCCAGATGGGGCAGTAGTCGTTGCTTTATTTTTTTCTCAGATTAGGGTATCTTGTATTCTCACAAAGCCGGTCTTTAATGCAGACTGTTTGGTTTGCTCCTTTAACCATTTTCCTTGTGATTTACTCTTTTATTCATTGCATGAATTTTTTTTTTCTCTCATCTTTGTAAACTGTAGTTGGAGATCACGGAGTTCATCCCGACACTCCTCTACTTTGGCTACACCCTCTTGATGGTGATTTCCTTCTGGTTCCTGACGGGGACTGTAGGCTTCTACGCTGCCTACGTCTTCATCCGCAAGATCTACGCTGCAGTCAAAATCGACTGATGTGTTTGTCTGTGAAAATTGCTGACCGCACCGGTGATTTCATTCCTTTAAACCTGGGGCCAATCCGGGTCGGCAAGATTGTCTTCATCTTCCAGTGAACTCCATAAATGAAAAAAAAAAAAAAACAAAGACCCAACCACGGTTTTAGCGGTACCGTTTGGACTCTTTTAACCGGCATTCGTTAATGCCAACGAGCAATAACGGTGTCAGCATTACTACGTGGAAAAATGTACATAGCACCTTGTGTGGAGAAGCCAGGACCTTAACATTTCTGCCCTTAGTGCATTCACGATGGTGGGGGCTGTCGGGTAGACGTAGACTGCCGTTGGTTCGTGCACCAGGTCGTTCTAGAGCCTACTACTCCGTACTGAATGTTTCCAGCAAGAAAATAAATGGACCTTTTTTTAAAATTAATTTGTCAAACTTTATTGCACATAATGGTAGTTATTTGGCCAAGAGGCAAGAGTGTACAATTGGAGGGATTAAAATCCGTATTGAATGGCAAGTGATTTTGAATTCTAGTAAGATTACTTTTTTGCTGTGTTACTTTGTATGTATCCTAGATCCCATACCGTAGTGGATTCGTATAAAGTACACTTTTACAGAATTATTTTCATTAAAAACACTACATGCAGTTTACATGCGTATGTAATCGTAGTTAACGTTGGCAGATTCCGAAACCTCATTTTACGGCCATTTAAAACAAGCAAATTGTTTCTCGGGGAAACATTTATTTTTTTCCGTGCGATTTTTTTTTTATGCTTCTTCATTATTTGCGTATATTATAGCTTACACAATAGAAAGCATGTGTAATGTGTTACAGTTGGTAACCATGCACCTTGTGTGTAATTCCATGCACGCATAAGGTGCACTTGGTCCCTATGCCAAGAGCCAGATCCCAAGCCGCAGAGCCAGATCCCAAGCTAGAATTGTGACTGACTCATGGCCCCACTGAATGCCGCAACCCGGATATGTACCGCACGTATATAAGGGAGTGAGTTTCGCCACTGGACCAAATTGGAACTAGCACTCGATGCGAGCTTTTGCAATGAATGTTCTCAAAGTGAAACTAGCCTTACCGTTTTATAAGCTCACCTCTTGGACATAATACAGATATTTAAAATTTAAGTTACAATTCCGAAAATTATGTAAAACAGCGACAGCGACTCCCTAGTCGCATCCTAGTGACGCACACTTCTATATCACCCATTGCAACAGCTATCTCTATTATGTAATCTAAAAGCAGTAGCCATCAGAATTGCCCATTAAAAATGTGTTAGCTTTCAAGCTTATTTTAGATTTTAGGCGTAATTGTCAGCGTTTAGGCCTAATTTACAACTTTCATTTCGTAAGTAGCAACTGACGGAGATTTGGATCCGCCTAGATCCGGGCACACAGTTACAGTGTTACAACGTAATGCGCAACGTAGGCTATATAGATCAGTGGTAGTAGGGAAGGGACAGGAGAAACGCTGTTGAGAAAGCCAGCAGCGACTCGTAGCATCTTGACGTTGCCATCGTAACGCGATTTTAGGCCTAATTTTTTTAAAGTGGATAGGCCTAATGGAGAATTTGGTTCGACCGTAAGCCTATTCATTCATGCAACAATGTGACAAGACTCTTTTAAACGAAGCTAAAATGTTTTTGTTTTTACGGCTGCGTTAACACAAATCCGGATTTCAGTTCTACGATGAAATGTTATTATTTAATTCAGTTATGTCGAAGAAGTCTATTAGCTGTTTTAATTTGCCATGTTATTTAGCTAACGTTTGACACTGAATCTAACGTAAACAGTGGTCGTCTTTATCTGGTACTGTTGGGAAGTTGAAAAAAGCGACGGACGACGGACAAAGTCGTTTCAATAGTCTTCTCAGCCGGTACGGCTCTACAGAAGACTAAAAATTACCGCTCATTCTTCACAACGAAGACATTATCAATGTCTTGATGAATATTCAAGGGCCTACATTTCCCCGAGTCTAAAACATCATTGGGAGAGACCTGAAACAACAGTTTGGCCAAAAGTGGAAGTTGGATGAGCTAGGGAGGGCGCTACCAACAAAATACGGGAAGCCATAAGGAACGCCAGTTACAAATTCGTAGCAGACGATGTAGGTGTAAAGAGACCAACAACTTTTGTGGTAGTGCCTGAGGAAGATGGCAGTTAGCCACTGAAAATCGACGATCTCTCACAGTAACATGGCAACCGATGTTTTCACTGAGATATTTAAAAGAAATGTGATTTTGCTATAAGCCAAGCTACACAGCAAGCGAAGATGAAAAAATAAGGTTCGTGCGGGGACTTTATGTAGTGAGACGGTGCCTAAGAAACAGATTTCTTTTTTTTTTAAGTGGCTTTTAGTTTTTTCTTTTGCCAACTTTCTAATGATTCAAACTGTGCCTTGAAAGCTAAAGCCATTTTGAAGTTAGAGCATTTAAAAAAACTAACGCTTCCTTCCTATAAAAAGGGAAGTTTGTGACCACTGTCCTTTTAACGGGACTAGTAATGAGTCCCAGTCATAAACCTGTGATGAAATAATTTTCTTTACTAGCGTGAAATTCAAACGTCGTGAAGAAAGATTTTCTGAAAGAAAATCTGCAGTTTGTATTCGCACATTTTCTTTATTTCTTCTGTCTTGCAATATCTAATTTTTGGGCATGATTCGAACCAATACAGTACTTTAGTTCCGTCAATAACATAGTTTTAATGTGGTGGACATACGCACGAGAAAATACATTTGCAGAGTTGTTGTGGATGCACTGTGTGAGACACTTTTGGATGGAGTATTTTCACTTGCGGAGACTGTTTTTTTCAAAAATGAAATCAATCTAGCGAGTGATGCTAGAAGACTGTACGAACTCGCATTATAGCAAAGTGGAATATGGATAGGCAACAGGTGTACTAGAAGCTGAATGAAGCCTTAGAAATTTATAGACCTTATGACAAAATTGCTACACAAAGTAATTGTTTGGTTCATTTAAGTTCACAATTGTAAAACAATGAAAACATGCACTATGCACATTTAACTTTAAAGTAAACAGTACAGCTAGAGGAGTAGCATCTCAAGTGCTGAAGAAACCCCGAATACCATTACTGAGGCTGTACCGAATAGATTTAGCCGAACAGATTTTGGGCTGATCGGCAAAAATCGGTTCAGCGAACAAAATCCTGCAGATTTTCAATTTTTGCCAGGCTATTGACAATAAATAAATTCTGTTTCTCCACATGTTTGTTACCTTTTGTTTTAATTAAGGCTAGGCTTCATGTTTTACATTTTGTAGGCTAGGGTTAATAATGGACAAATTTTTACTTTTATTTGGGTAAAAAAATGTATTCCAATGTTTTCATTAGCCTACA
This sequence comes from Lithobius niger, assembly GCA_023313725.1. NCBI lineage: Eukaryota > Metazoa > Arthropoda > Chilopoda > Lithobiomorpha > Lithobiidae > Lithobius > Lithobius niger. Next base: position 18,418 of record JAHWFP010222740.1, on the reverse strand, counting down.
AATTTGTTAGCCTACAAGTTTGTGTAAGCCAGAAAATAAAAATTGTTAAAAATCTGTAGCGATCGGTTCGGTTAAATCGGATCGGTACACCAATCAATTTGTAGCTGATCGGATCGGAATCTCTTCGGCAGAAAAAAGTGCTGATCGGTACAGCCTTAACCATTACTGTATTAACGGTAAGTGTCACTTAAAAAACTGGTAGTATGCCATTACAAGCTGTCGGTGTAGGTTCATTTACATTGTTTTTTTTACAGTTCGATAAACTTCATGCACGTTTTCCAGTATCAATTATTTGATTATTACAAAACTAAACACAAATTACGCAATATCAACGTTCAAAGATATAAAATAATATCTTGGCAAATTTTCGACAGTCTGGCTTGCTGGAGATGATAATACACAGACGACTCTTCTTTAACACCGCCTGTAAATCGGACTGTCGAAAATTCGTCAAGATATTGACAAGAATATGTCTTTGAACTTTGAAATTGTGTAATTTGTGCCTCTTTTTGTAATGGGTTTTAAAATTACAAGTATGTGTACAAACATTTTCCATTAAAAGATAATCACAAAATGCTATTAACTTATTAGATAATTAAAAATTTCTCAACTAATTTTTACGATGCAGTGCCTCACATCTTCTCACCATGTTTGACGATTGTCAGAAACACTTCACTAAAATTAGCTAAAAACCATACTTGATATATATTTTTGCAAACCTTCCCGATTTTTGTCCTAGAATACCTTCCCCAATTACATTTTTGCATTATTGTCTGCTTAACCCTTTGCGCTCCATGATTTGTCTACAAATAAACCATCCCAGGTCATAATTTCCTGGTGGTGAGGACAAGCACTGACATCGTCTGCTTAATAAAATTGTTAAAAACTGTGTAATGAACCTTTTTATGTGCATTTTGTTTTGTTTTAATGAAACCAAGTGAACCCATTTTTTTGTTTTGGTTTTAAGATTAATGGCACACAGGCTTGTAAAAATTCGTGAGACGATCTGAAACGGACACGAAAACCCATCATGAGAATTAAATATACGTCGGGATATGTTCATGGTCTACCAGAAATATTTATTGAGGACGTCTTATGATGTTCGTGGCCCACAAAGGGTTAAGGAAAAAAAATCCTGTTAAGAGTTAAAAATCCTTGCTTCCATCATGCCAATGTGCCCAATGGACCCAGGCAGTTCAAGTGTGGAGTGTGGCTGCCATATCTTAATTGTCAGGACGCCTGCCTGTGTAGACTTGTTTTCGTTTCTTACCTGCTCTTTGATCTTTCCTGACGTTACTTTTTTTGTTTAATTTTGAGTTGTTCTGGACTCTGGATTGAGTTTTTCTTCCTTCTTATGGCTTCGTCCTAGATTAATATTGCAATGACGCCAGACAGGCCTACCCGATGTACTCACTTTAAACATCCATACACTTTGTTGGGCGTGCATGCAGACCATGTACCCCTAATTGGCTTTCTGATACCCGTTTTTTAATTCCATTGGGCTATCAACCTTCCGAAACGCAATGCTGCTAGGCTACGAATGAAGCAAATGCAGGCAAACGGTGCCAGAGATTGCGCTTCAGCTGCCGACTCCCTGCAGTCGACACTGGGAAGGAAGGAAAATGGAACCCACAGCCAAGAAGGACACTAAAAACAATGCTTCTACGTCCAAGAAAAGACTGTGTCTGGTATACTTGTAAAGCTTTTTCCACTTACTTGTAATGCTGTGAAGCGTAACTATTTCTTTCTCTGCATGTCTAGACTTCGACCCAGCCTACGAGCCCAAGTCGACGGATGAACTACCACCAATGTGGACCCGTGACTACGATTACTTCTTCGTAAGTCTACGGTGAGTGTTGTCGAGCCCCCCCCTCCGTGTGGGGACATAAAACACTTTGTGCTAATTTGTTGTGCGAGTTGTTATGCCTCGTTGTAACCTCCGTACTATTGAGTTTGGGACTAGTGCCTTCCGTAGTGGGATTGTTTTGGCTCGCAGCCGTACGGGGGTGGTAGTGAACGGGCAAGAAAAAAACGTTAGAGCTGACGTGTTGGGATGAGCAGAGTATCTGGCGGTAAAAGAGACATGCAAACAGACATTTTGCGTAGTTGATCGTCTTCTGATAAGTATGACTAAGTGTTTGATACATGTGAACGTTGGTGGACATTTTCAATTGTCATTTCATTTTGTGGGATTCGGGTGGAGGAATATCTCCAGCATAGACACAACGTGACTCGCTTACGTTAAAAGGCGAGGGGTCCTTCGAACAAATTACAGCCTGTCAAAAGTAAGTTTTAACAGATTAAGTGCCAAAACATTGGTCCTTCGAGCCAAACGACAGCGCTATGGATAATTACGACGAACAAGAAAACAGTGACAATTTTGAAACGACTAAAACGCTATGGGGAATGGGTGTCTAGCTCACACGGAATTTTCAAAACGGCGTCGAAAGGGGAGCGGATGCAAGACCCAACGGTACGGCACTCCTACCCAAAAGTGTAAGGCCCAAAGAGAAAATGTACAGAAAAAAGTCACCTTCCCATAGCTCTAGGAGTAGCTGTAGGAGTAATGAATCCTCGGGCAGTAATACTTCTCGTAAAAGTGAATCACGCAGAAGTGTATTAGAAGCAGAAATTCAAGCAGCTGAAGCAAAACTTGCCGAAGAAGCAAAACTTGAAAGAGAGAAACAATTTGTCTTAAAAAAACTAGAATTACAGAAAGAAATTGTCAAAAACGAGTGTGGGGTTTCTAAAGCCGCTGAATCTGACAGTGAGGTGGAAGATAGTCAACGTTACATAAAACGATGGCTTTCAGAAACTGAGGACCCAACATATGCAACACCAACGAGAACATGATACTACACAAGTTGTAAAAAAAATCAAGTGATAATGAACCGTCAGCAGCAGTAATAATCAAATTACATAAGCTATCGCTCATGCTATCCAAGTTGCGGCCAAACCAACTATGGGTGGAGATGTTGGAAGACTAATGACCCGTCACTCCAGCAGTAAAGATCTCCCACCATTTGAAGGCAACCCCAAAAAATGGCCAAACATCTATGCTCAGTTTGATCAAACGACAAAACTGTGCGTATAGTAACACCGAAAACATGCCGCGGCTACAAAAAGCCTGATAAGGCTAGAGAAGCAGTCCAAGCATTCATGGTTCTACCCAATAACGTCGACGGTGTCATGAAGACAATCCAACGGAGATTCGGACGACCCGAATTTATCGTGGAAAATTTGATTTAACAAAATCCAAGTTATGCCAGCTCCTAAAGAAGATAGCTTGGAAAGCCTAATCGAGTTTGCTGATGCTGTCCAGAATCTCGCTGTAACACTGGAGACACTTGAATCCCATAATCACCTGTACAACCCAATGCTCTTGAAGGCGATTGTCAGTAAACTGCCAAGCCATTTGAAGATTGATTGGGCCTGCCACCTGATCTCACAAACAAGTGAAGCCAATGTTAAGATGGTTGCTCAGCGGCTAGAGAGTCTAGCCGATGCAGTCTGCCTAGTGAGTGTCCCAAAACTGACAATAAACACAGAGACTGCTCCTACAAAAAAAGTTGGTAAACAGAAAAAAGGAGACTGTGTTCGCCACCACCGATACAATTAACAAGCTAGAGAAAGCAGAAATGGAAGACACCACTGCGAGAAGAGAAATCACGACACCACTTCATGCCGAAAACTTCAAGCAGAAGACGTTGACACCCACTGGAGATGGGCAAAAGAAGAACAGGTTTGTTTTCGATGCCTCAAAAGGGGACACCGGACTACAAAATGTGAAGAGAGGAAGCCTTGTGAACAAGATGGATGCGGCAAGCATCACCATCCTATATTGCACTCCAACAGGAAGGAATAATTGAAAAGGGAAGAACCTGACCTGCAGGCCACAGCTGGTACCGAAGGGGTAGAGCCTGTGAACCATGCGTGGCAGCCGAGGTTCCGTACCAGAGTCCTTCTCCGCATCGCTCCCGTTAAGTTAGTAGGCCAAACTTGCGCATTGTTCGACGAAGCCTCCACGGTCACCCTCATCGACGAGTCAGTGGCAACACGGCTGGAGGTCAAGGGATCGCAAGAAACCTTAACCATGACGTGGACCACTAACACTACCAAGAGCGATCCTAGTTCCCGAAGAGTGTCACTCAAAATTGAAAGAGCAGAAGGCAACCAGTATCAGATGGAGAATGTGAGGACTGTCTCAAATCTCGCCTTACCACTGCAGACTGTAGATGTAAAGAGACTCGGCCAGAGGTGGGACTATCTTAACCAAGTTTCCATCCCAGATCTGAAGGATGCCAAGCCGACTATAGCCTAATCATCGCAAGGGAGGTCAACGAAGGCCCGCAAAATGGGCCAGTTCTGTCACGTACAAAGCTAGGCTGGGTTGTCCATGGCAATATAGCGCCATTTCGAGAAAGAATCAATGAGGTGAACCTCAAGGAGGGAGTGTGCCAAAGAACCCAATCAGGGCAGAAGATAGCCGAGCAATCACCATCATGGAACGAACCACACAGCAGCGGTGGGAGACCACCAATGGGAGACTGGCTTGCTTTGGAAAAGCGACAAAGTCAAAATGCCAGCTACTAAACCACAAGCCATGAAACGATTGCGCTCTATTGAAAGGAAGATGGATCGCGAGCCCAGCAATACTGCACTAAGATGGAGGAATACATTGAGAAGGGGTACGCCACAAGACTGACAACAGAAGAAGCCAAACTAGAAACCCCAAAGACCTGGAACTTCAACGTGACCAATGCACACAAGCCAGGCAAGATTAGACTGGTCTTGGATGCAGCGCCTCAAGGAGAGGGTGCAAGCCTTAACAACGCCGTACTAAAGGGTCCAGACTTGCTGATCTCACTTCCCAGGTCACTCTGTAAACTAAGACAAAGGAAAGTTGGGTTTACAGCTGACATCAAAGAGATGTTTCCACAAGTACGAATATGCGCCGAAGACCGTCCAGCTCAACGATTTCTGTGGCGTGGCATGGATCGAACCAGGCTACCGGAGGTACGAAAGATGACTGCGATGACATTCGGAGCAACTTGTAATTCATGTTCAGCACAATATGTAAAGACAAAAAAATTCTGAAGAATTCAAGGACGAGTTTCCAGCTGCAGTCGAGGCGATAGTCAAGCGTCAGTATGTTGACAATTACCCCGATAGCTCTCACTGCGAAGACGATGCGATCAAGCTGATCACCGATGTGATCGAAGTACATTGGCGGGGAGGCTTCCAAATCTGCAACTGGAATTGTAGTTCGAGAGAAGTTCTGCGTGGAATCCCAGAGGAATGGAGGTCTGCAGGGACCAAGGACTTGGATCTAGGTTGTGAGATTCCAACCGAGAGGGTCTAGGGCTACGATGGGATCCCAACACTGACGGTTTCGAGTTTGATGGAGAATTCAAAAAGCTCAACTCCTGTTGGGAGAGAAGCTACCCACCAAAAGGGAAGTTCTTAGCGTGGTTATGAGCGTTTTTGATCCTCTGGGATTTATTGCTTATTTTGCTGTCAAAGCAAAAGTCCTCCTACAACACATATGGAAATCCGCAATAGGATGGGATGACTAACTGCCACATAGCCTTGATATTAAGTGGAAGAAATGGGCAGAAGAACTGCGAGGCATCAGTGGAGTCTTTGTACCCAGGTGCCATTCAGCATGGGTGCAGGAAGCGATATTCATTCAACTCCACATCTTCTGCGATCCTAGTGAAGAAGCGTTTGCGGCAGTGGCCCTACTTGAGGATAGAGCTTCCGGACGAAGTGCAAACTGCATTTGTGATGGCCAGAACCATAGTAGCACTGCTCAAACCTATGTCAATACCTCGCCTGGAGCTTCAAGCAGCTGTGATGGGGAGTAGACTCGTACATACCATCCAGCAGGAACATGATTTCAAAATCGACAAGATAGATTTCTGGTCAGATTCTCGGACCGTCTTGTGCTGGTTGCGTTCGGACACCCGTAGATTTAAGATATTTGTTGGACATAGGATTGGTGAAATTGAAGAGCTATCTGTGGGCGCTAGCTGGCACTGGATTCCTACGAAAGATAATATCGCAGATGACGCCACCAGGAGTACTATGCCAGCAACACTTTCCGGCGACGCTCGCTGGTTCCTTGGGCCCGATTTTCTGCGCGGGGCTGAAACAGAGTGGCCTTAAGAACGGGAGCGGAAAGAAACTGCCAATGAGGAGGAAATAGGCGACCTCAAACTTAAACAAGAATTCACGGCGACGGCCATCCAGGTAGACACTTGCACACCTGACTTGAACCGCTTCTCGAAATAGGAAAGGTCTACTTTGGACCGAAGGACGTCGCCATAGGCAGGAGGAGGGAGAAGCGCTATGGGGTCCGCTTCACTGGCCTGTCCACCAGTGCAGCCTCGCTGACAACCGACTCTGCCATCATGAGTATTTGACGCATGATTGGACGTCGTGGACATCCAAAGTGTATCTATTCAGACAATGGTACCAACCTTCGAGGAGCCGACAAGGAACTTCAAAGAGCCTTGAGGGAGCTGGATCAGTCACAATTAGTAGCAGATCTGTCCAAAATAGGTATTAAATGGCATTTCATTCCCCCCCCATTGGCGCCACATATGGGAGGCAGCTGGGAACGTTTAGTTTAATCAGTTAAAAAGACTCTGCACGCTACTCTGCATGAAAGGGCACCATGTGAAGAAGTTTTGCAGACCTTGTTCGCGGAAGCAGAATACAGTGTCAACAGTAGACCAATAACGCATGTCTCTGCTGATGCCGACGACCCAGAGGCTTTGACACCGAATCACTTCTTAATTGGATCATCATGCGGAGGCTACTTCCTGGACAATTCTCGGACACTGACCTCTGCTTAAGAAAACAGTGGTGAGTTGCCCAACGCCTCTCTGACCATTTCTGGAAATGCAGGGTCAAGGAATACCTTCCATCTTTGGCCATGAGAACGAAGTGGCTACGACAGGTTCAACCGCTGAAGACTGGAGACTTGGTGTTCATCGCTGATGGAGACTTACCAAGGAACTCCTGGCCACGCGGGGAGTTTGGAAAATACTTACCCAGGGGTCGACGGCCAAATCAGGGTTGTCGACGTTAGGACGAACACTGGGACCTTCCGACGTCCGGTCGTTAAGGTCTGTAAGCTCGACATTGATTGATGGGTGGATAAGGGCCCCAGAGCTCTTATCGAAGGGGGGGGGGGGGGGGTATGTTATCGAGCACTCCCCGCACCCCTTCCCCTAGGTGGGGACATAAAACCCTGTTTGTGCTAAATTGTTGTGCCTCTTTGTAACCTGAGTTTGGGACTAGTGTTTTCCGTAGTGGAATTGTTTTAGCTCGTAGCTGTACGGTGGCGGTAGTGAACGGGCAAGAAAAAAAAAAGTTACAACTGACGTGTTGGGACGAGCAGAGTTTTGAGTTTTCTGGGTAAAAGAGACATGCAAAGATATTTTGCGTAGTTGATCATCTTCTGAAAAGTATAACACACTACACAAGTATGTGTGTTTATGATACATGTGAACGTTGGTGGATTTTCAATTGTCATTTTGTGGGATTTGGGCGGAGGAACGTCTCCCGCATAGACACAATGGTACTCACTTACGTTAAAAGCCGAGTGGTCCTTCGAACAAATTAAAGCCTGTCAAAAGTAAGTTTCAACCGATTAAGTGCCAAAACAACGAGAAACGAATAATTTGTCTCCGATCACGTTGTCTATGCTCTTATTGGATCATTCCAAGTCCATTCTTGATAAAGTTGAGTCTAACATGGATGAACTGAAGACTGCTATTCCACAGCCAACGTACGTTACGCCTCTGCGTCCATGCCCGGGCTTACTGCTCGTCGTTGAGAAAATCCTGCTAATGTCAATTTTTTTCCTAGAACGCCATTTTTTCTCGCCTTGGAAAAGCGTTGCATGCTGATAGTGGTCATGCACTAGTGCTACGTTTGTCATCCCCCATAGGTTCCCCCGTTTCTTCTGATGCAAAATACAGGAAACATCGAAAAAAACAGACGCTTACTGGACATCTCAAACTGAACTCAATGGACGTCTCAAATTTGACTTGACCACGATGGACGTCTCACACTGGACGTCCACAAATGGATATTTTGTACTAATAATGGCCATCCCTTAAGCGACCATGAATAGCATGTTCTTTTTGTTGGAAGGGAGTGGGAGGGGGCAGTTTTGCTGAGGATCTTATGAAGAGATTTTGTCATTAAAAATATGGAAGATCACGTTTTCACAAATACACCCCTGTCACAGCAGCCAAATGCAGCAGCAAGAAAAAGATTGGGGAGGGGGTTCCAAATACCAAAATTACAACAACAACAAAAAAAAAACTATAAATACAGTACAACTTTAAGTCCAAAATTCTATAGTTAGTGGGGGGGGGGGGGTGTCTCAGACTTGTTTAAACGTTGGGGTGGGGCCATAACAATTAAAGTTGAGCAGGGGCACAAAATGTTCGCAAAAAAGGCTGGGAATCAAACCTGGATCTAAAAAATATGCGTCGGCTTTCCCCAGCCAGACTGATTTTTTTTTTCGTGAACACGTGAAGTTTTAATCATAACATATGACGCCTTACCTGGGACTGTAACCGTGCGGTGGGGTGTGGGGGTGCAGATGAATGGCAACAATTCCAACCAATGTCCAAACAAATGCAACGTCAGCGAGCAATACAAATAAATTAATTTTTTTTTAATAATTTTTTGCACCGTATATCGTCTGAAGCAAACTAATGCATGTGTAAATGCCCACTGTTCAATTTTGGACCTTGCTAGAAGTTGTCTACGGATAAAAGTCTAGTATAAGGTGGGGCAAACTCGGGAATTGGACCAGAAAACCACGAATCTTATCACAGGTCTTGGATAATGACTGGAATAGATGCCATAGCTGACGAAGGAGGCTGGAGGCCTAACTGGCTCTAACTGACAGACTGGCACTCACGTGGGTTGCTTTTCCAGACACCAACTAGGCTGAGTGTTGGGGCTCTTCACATAGTGGGGGGGGGGAGGGGGGTCAGCAAGGGGATTTTGGAGAGTGCCGTAAGCTTTCCAGTGGGGTACAGGGGAAGAACCCTGGAAGGTATATATTTTCTTTGTAATTGACGTGAATTGGAGACGTATTCCTGCAACTCAAAGATGCAAATTTCATATATATTCATTTCAAGTTTTAAAAAATGTCATTACAAATTTCTAAAAAAAAAATGACTTTTCGAAGTAATGGGCTCCAGTGGTTGCGTGTGGGTGGGTCGAAGCCCTGTAAGCTAGCTTTTTTTTTTTTTTAATCAGAAAGAATTTTAAATGTTTTCCTGCAACTTAAGAGATGTAATTTTCTTACGAATTCATTTAAAAATTTTTTTTAATTGTTAAACAAGGGCCTCTTGTAGTGCGGTGATGGTGGAGGGAGGGGGATGTCTGGGTCGGAGGCCTGCGAATAGTGTATTCTAAAGATATTGGCGTTGAATTTGTAACGTTTTCCTGCATTTTGGAGACGCAATTTTCGTACGAATTCATTACAAATTAAAAAGAAAAATACATTTCTTCAAAACAGTGGCTCCTATTTTTTTTTTTGGGGGGGGGGGGGCGAGTCCGTGTTGGAGCCCTGAAACAGAGTGAATTTGAACCTTTTCCTCCCCCCTTAGGGGGGGGGGGGGGGGGGGGGTCTCTCCGGGTATACCCGGGCGACCCAATCCGACACTGTTAAACCAACATCTTAAAAAAGACGACCGATCGATAGATTTTCCAAAATCAAAACAAAACGTAAGAGTTTAAATCATGCATAATAGGCCAAGTTGTTGCCACTGGATTTCTCAACAATGAAACTTGAGTTAGGAAACTTAAATTTATACTTTAAAAGTGGGTGTTTTTTTTTAATTTAAGGGGACTTAGGTTTAAATAAATACAGATGCAAACCTATTTACGTTGCCTTTTGAACTTATACGTCAGACTGCCGTAGCGGGGAATCGAACCCACGACCTTTCAAACCAAAGGCCAAGGTCCTAACTCTGAGCCATACTCACACTTCAAGAGTGTGGCGCAACAAATAAACGTCCCTCCAGTGGTGAATGAAAAGTGTATGTTTATATGTATATATGCACGTGTTAAATGCTGCCTATGGACGTTTCCTTTTGACCGCTCAGCGGTAGGACCTCTGTATTTGGTTTCAAACGTCAATGGTTCGATTCGCCGCTCAGGCAGTCTAACATGCAAGTCCATAAGGCGACGTAAAAAGTTTTGCATCTGTATTTATTAAACTCATGTTGAGCCTTCGGCTTCCCGTCTTTAAAGTCTAAGGTTTGGTACTTAAAAATCAAACTCTCTTGGTGCATTCCATCGCTAGCCGTTAACACTAGATGGTGCTAGATTTTGTAGACTTTCATTGTGAACAACACCTTTAAGAGGCAACGTTTTGAAGTTAAGTACCTCCAAAGTCACTTCTAGGTGTAAATAGGAATTTTGTGCATCTCACTGGATGCTCCAATGCCTTACTAGATTTGTAGACACCGCACTTTAAACTTGTTGGGTGAATTTGTTAAGTAGGAAAGGAGTGGGAGCAGTGAGGGAGCACAGCCTGAGATAGCTACGTCACTGGTCTAGAAGTTGTTCTCTGCTGCAGCAGCGATGCCTTTCGTTTGTTTATTTATTTTCCAAATTGCAGCTTCGTTTTGGTTCATCACGTTTTTAATTCTGCCTACTTCACCTCAATTGGCAATAATGACACGTCAGTTGCAGCTTAGCTAGGTTCTTTGTTTAATTAACGTTGTCCCAACTCATTTTTGTTTAAGACACCGTTATTCACATTTAATTGTGTACCCCACTTGCCTTTACACATCGGTAACCACACATTCCTCTTCATGTTTCACTGCCCAGCAAGGGAACCACTCAGTAGTAGTAGGTCAGTGAGTTCAATGTTGTAGTTAAGCCACATTTTTTGCAGGGGCTGGTGAATACATGCGACCTTGAATTGTAGCAACCATGAATTCCGAAGTAGGGGTATTGTTGCTTTTCGTGTTTATTAAAAAAAGGTAAACAAGTTTTAACATAGCAAGTCAACAAAACAAAACAAAAACAAAGCATATTGTTGCAACGATGGTTTGCCACCTTGCGCATTGTTGCAGCTTTGATCACATGTGTTTGTTGGCTGCCTCTTGTCTCTAGAACAAGCATGAAGAATTTTGAAAGCTATGGTTCAGTTAAGATCTGATGCAGTCATCGTGTCAGCTTGTGTGTGCAGGAGTCTGTGTGTCCCCTGAATCAAAGCCAATATTGAATAAGAACCCAATCCATCGGGTGGGGACCCAACGTCCATGGAGGTGGAGTTATTCCTGACCTTTATGAGTTTGCTTTTGCTTGCTGGAAGGCAGGGGATGTGAGTTTCAAATGTTTTGGTCTTAAGTCTAGTTCATTCATCTGGTAACTAGTGCATAAATGTTTAGAATAATTCTTGAGACGTCAATTGTAACTGTTAACTCAATGTGTTATTAATGAATTAATTCAATATTTACCCTGAGAAGTCAACAAATTTGAGGCAAAGATGCTCTACGTTTGTTGTCAGTGAACAATGGTTGCCTCCATGTAAATTATTGAGTGTAAACATGTTTTACGTTTTCTCTTGTAGCTTTTCAGTAAAACAAACTTTATTGAGCGGTTTTTCTTATTAAGGATAATGTTTTCTGTAATTCTTAATCTCATAATTTTTTTTCACAGCAATGTTATTTGTGTGATACACAGGGTTAGTTTACTGTTTTTATTTATTTATTTATGTCTAGGTTTACTTTAATTTTCACTGATCCATTTACTTTTAACATTTACTTAACCTTAACATTTACCAACTATCAAGGGTTTTTTTTTTTATTTAGGCAAGATTAACATCAGTAGTTGTTGTTTCCTTGACTAGGTTAGATTCCAGACGTGACTAAGCTTCAGATTTTCCCCCAATTTCTGTATGTGTGTGAATAACGCAAAGAGATTAAGGCTCGAGAGCAAAAGTCAAAAATTAAAAAGAAAAAACAATAGGCCTAAACGTAACAATGATTTACATGTAATTAATATTATACCCCCTCCCCTCCCCCTGCTACCCAAACACACCTTCCAGTGGTTAGCAAAGTTATTGAACTGTGGAATTCAGTACTGATAATTTTGCCATAAGGGAGTTGAAGATGGTAGACAAAGTGGCTAAGTCGGAGGTGTGGGTGAGTGCTGTGAGCTCTCCCAACACAGTCCAGGGCAGAGCCCCAGAAGCCGATGCATTTGTTAATATTTCAGGTCCATTTCTGCCTTTTGGAAACACACTGTTAGGTAAGTAGGCTACTTTTATAGTTTAACTTTTCATAACAGTATGTTTTAAGTATGAAGCCCTTTTTCTAGCTCGTGACCAAGTACACCCCATAGTCCATTTCCCATCCGTGCTCATGTCGATTGTGGCATGTAAAACACCCTAGGCATTTCCAATTCAAGCTGTAGAAAAAAATGTTGGGTTGTAGTCTAAGACTCAAGAACTTAAGTCTTAAGGGAAAACATGAAAAAATTATGGTTTAACACGTAAAATAAATGTAGAAAAATTAGGATTTGATGTTTGAAAAATGTGAAAATTAGCAGCATGTAATTTGTAAAAAAAAAAAGTGAAAATTGTGTGACCCTCGCTCATACCCCTGCAATTGGAATTACCTAGCAAAATTGTCCGTCCCTCCTCCTGGCACCATGGCTACAGCTGGGAGCGCATCAAACCTCCAAGGCCCATCCCCCACCCCGGTTTTGTTACATTCAGTCAAACCTATGGACGTGGGGCATGGAAAATGTACAGAGAGGGCGAGTCTTTTAATATTCAAAACTTCCAAAAATTTGTAAAACACGTTTTGGTTTTATGATTGCAATGCTTTTTGGTGTTCGATTATGGTAAAATTTGTTGTTTAAAAACAAGCTGCACTGCATTGCCCTCATTGCTCAAATGGTTGCCCATTTTGGCGAGGGAGTGAAAAGGTGGGGGGGGGGGGTAGTTGTTGTAATGAGATCAGCCATTTATCTTGCACAACCTACATAATATCAAGAATTCTTGATAATATGTAGGTTGTGCAAGATAAATTGCTGATCTCATTATGTAACTTGTTTCGTAAATGTAAAGCTAGATGATTCTAACAGCTGCTAAGAAATTGTCAAATCAATCACTTGCACAATTTGTCGGCCCCCAGCATTTCCCTACTTATAGGGTTCGTACACGGCCTTGAATTCCTTGAAAAATCTAAAATTTGAAATCGGATAATTTAAGGATCCTTGAAATGACCTTGAATTTTGTAAGTGTATTTTGTTTGGAATGAGGTTAATGCCACACAGTGACAGCGTCAGGATTAAATTGTTTGGGGGGGGGGGGGGCACTTTTTTCAAAGCAGCCGCATTAGGTACTTATTCCGTTTAATTCAGCAAAAACGTAACGCAAGCTTCAATGCAGTCCATTTTTTTTTTGTAAACTATTCCCCATAAACACAATAAATAAATAAATTCAAATAAATTCAAATAAATAAAAAAAAAATAAAGGTCAGTTTGTTCATTTGATGTCAAGTTTAGCCTTCAATTTTACTTACTGTTTTTTGTGTGTGTGGTGACCTGAGTGCTGGGGTCAGGGGGGGGGGGGGGGGGAAAAAATTGGGGGGGGGGGTCACAGCCCACCCTGGCCCACCCCTAGCGCCGTCACTGATGCCATGACAGTAATATTAATTTATGTATAAAATTAAGTAAATGATAAGAAATAATTTGTTGGCCGAATGCATTTCTTCTGTGAACGATGCTCCCCTCGGATTGCGCTACAGACGGAAAGAGAGGTGGTGTGCAGTGCAAGCAATTTTGCCAAAAGGGGCAGCTGTGCATACACACTTCCATTGGCTGTTAGTTTCTTTATTCATCCTTCGTATTGTCCATTGGAGGACGAAGGTTTAGCATCCTACTGCAAACTAAAACTACAATGGTGCCAATGTTTATCGCTGAAAATACTGAAATTTAAAAGGTAATTTTGAGAGTCAACTGACAGTAAGAGGGGCCTTGAAATTGGTTGTAAGTTAGCCTTGAAAAAACCTTGAAAATGATTTAGTCCGTTATGTACGAACCCTGTACTTAGCAGCTATAGGGGACAATCTCCAATTTTACATGTCTGTCTTTCCTGGTAGCAAATGGAACAAATGAAAATGCCCGTGACGGTACACCAGTCGCAAAGCAGGACAGTCGAGAGCACGGACTTAAAGTTGGCCTACTGTACTACTTTATTCTGGTGTATGATTTTCGCTGATGGCTGATTTCCATTTTTCGTTACGTTTATGTAGGGATTTAGTTATTCTTCCTTCGTTGAGCTTTATGTGTGTTGATTTGTATTCCATCTTCATTGCCTATGACTGAGCACATTCGGTCGATTGGAGTCCTTGTTACAGGATTGCCTCTGCCCTTTTTGGAAAAAAATATTTTGGTTTTCCGAACAGATTAATGCTGGTGCTGCAGCCAAAGGACGGGCCTAGAGACCTTAGCAAAATGAAGGCCAGGAAAGGGTCAGAAAGGGGCTTAAAAGGGTAAAAAAGACAATAACAAGCCAAAAAACAAAAAAGAGCCTGACGAGGGGAAAAAAACAAGTTCCCAGAAACACTAACATTAGTGCGCCCTTTTGACATCGGTTAAACCTTTAAAGAAAAGTGGTTAACATTCAACCTATGATATGAAATTGTACACCTTACCCTTGTTTTGGGTTCATTGAATGTAAAATAACACAACCTTTTATAATTGATTCAACCTGAAAGCGACTATTAAGGCCTTTGCAGTAAAAAATAAAAAAAATAAACACTGGTCCGCTAGTACGTTTATTAAGTTTTGTAAATTCTGTAAATAACCAAGCAGAGCAACTTTGAAAACTTGAATTTGAAATAGGTGCGATTAGCACCTAAAACGCGTGATTAGCATCATTACAAAAGTAAAGATCGAGGCTTGGGCACTATTGAAATAAGTTCTCTTTTTGAATATTGACTTAAATTGTTAGTTTGCCAATGGTATTAATTAAAAGATAATTTGATCATTTGACTTTAAATCATTTCAGTGTGCCACTGCTGTCTTCTTGTGCTCTCAATGCCTGATCGTACCCATGATAAAACTAACAAGAAACGTGCTGAGTACTCACTGGAGGAAGTTGCACTTTACAATTTGTCACTATTTGCCGATCACGTCTGGTGCGAGGAAGAAGTAGACTTTCATCGCGCTGCATGCCAGAGAACATGGGTTCGTTACAATCGCATGAAAGAAGCATGTGGTCGAACATCTGTACTGGACCTACTAGCCCAAGTACGTATGGAACAAAAGAAGACAGTTCGAGACACTATCCCCTTCAGCCATTTGGCTCAATATGGAAACTATGAATATGACGAAGGCGCTGAAAAGAACTATGTGCCGGAGGCAACTGTGGCAGCTCTGCAACCCTTGCCATCAGACCCGTCTATTCACCGACCATTGTTACGACGCCCGCAGTTATTCACAAATTTTGACCTTTCCTCAATACAACTGGACACAGACTTCCCATACAGCAGGTGAGCTTTCATGTGTATTCTTTTTTAATTGAAACCATTTAAAATGTTGGTATCAAGTAACTGACAACATGGTATTCACTTAAGTGTTGAAAGGCTTGAATATATATATATTTTTTAACATTTAGCGTGTGTTAATGTGCTGAATATAAGCGCTCGTTGAATTTATAGGAGGGTCATTCTGATTGTATTATCCATTGAAAGTGTTGGCTTAAGTACTCTAATAATGATTTTTGCGTGTTTCGTAAAGGCGTGCGTTAAGTCAGAATTACGTTTTGGGTAGGTTTCCTTGAACATCGCTAAGACCAACAAATTCCAAGCTACAATCTATTCTGGGACGTCCAACAAGTTACAAGTTCTGCATCTTTAAAGCAAAAAGATACTTCAAACAAGTTCACTAAGCAAAACAACTATAGTCCTACTGGAACATTCAGTTTCCTAATTAATAAAGCCAAACCTAAATGTGTTGGTTGGCGTCTTACACAAATATTGTAAATACCGGTAGCCAGTGATTACTGTTGCGAACTTTCTAACAAGTACTGTACGATGAGAAACAAAAATGTGGCCTTCTCTAGTGTGTAGTTAGGCTTTGTTAGTTGTAGTTGTATTTGACAAGTGAGTTTGTGCATGTACCATCGTAAGCGTACGGAGTCCAAAATACCAAGTCCACTGACAAAACTAGGAACTTAAGCACAGCAAGCCAAGCCAAGCTGGGTTGCTAGGAGCTGTGTTGGCCCTAGACAAGAGTAAACTAGGCCAAAACACGTTTCTGATATAAATATACGGAAAATTACTTCTGATGTCAACTGAAACGTGTGGGACGGACCGGTTACATTTACCAGTGTTCAAAGAAAATCTTCTTGTTGTTACATTAATTTTAAAATAGATTTACGACAAGAGATCGGCAAACGGCAGGTGAAAAGAGCCTTGTGGTTGTGCTTAAACGTGGACTATCGGGGGAAAAAATGACGCACATCTCGTTTGGAGTATGTAGTCCTTCAAAGCTGAAGTCTTCACAATAATCTGAGTGTATTTAGCCACAAGTAATAATATTGTCGTGTTGGCTGTATATAAACAATCAAGTGTACAATGAAATATTGCGTTCATTTCCCACATTAAAATGTCACACTGCACACCGTTTTTATACTGTCTTGCCAAATTACTTCCAAGTGTCATTCTGTTAGAGTCGGGCCGGTGAAAGAATCACTTTGCATGTTTCAAATATTGCATGTTTTGTCTGGTAGCTGGGTTAGGTGTCCCTTGAGTTCAAGAGTTCAAACGAACCCGTATGCACATTAAATGCAGCGGCGAGTTAGGCGTAACATTGGAATGCGTGGTAAACTTGACACACGCAAGCTAGTGAGATTAATGTCGTTAAGCATTTATCAATCTGGAGAATTTAACGAAGAAAACTACCAACTATGCAAACCAGGCTTTAAGTTTAAGAAAGTGGACTCGCGTTGTCTTGGTGTGGCCGTAATGGCACACCCAAAGTGTACCTTGCAGACACCAGAGACAAACAATACGCCATGACTTAAAATACTATAGCGTCAAGTCATTCTTTATCTGGCCCAAATCTAAAACTTTTTCAGCTGTGTCATATCTAGGAACTCGTAAACTATTGACCCATTATTGCAGAAAGTTGCTGCTTCAATCAAATATAAATGATTCGTTTGTTACAGTCAGGAACAAGACCGAGCGTTGCTGATGGCCAGCTATGCCGACCAACTGGTAACGTATTACCTACTATATTTAGTCAAAGTATGGTTTGAAGTAGAAGTGGTTTTTGTGGCTGAGCAGTGACTGATCTCATTCTGTTGCCTGAAGAAGCCAATCTGGTGAGAACCAGCCTGGGTAGTATGAAAGACTACCAGCCTTTTTACAGCAGCTATGGGTCTGATTTTGGCACTTCCGGACAAAACCTCGGTCCCTGCGATGCTGGGAGGTTTCCCAGCTATGTTTTCCCCTCCCGACTCTCAATACACTTCTTTTCCTTATAAACTGCATCTTGAAATGAAACGTACACAAGTTCAATGGGTGTTTTACATGACAAATGGTCGCTCAACTGCTGGTTGTTTACAGTACCAATCGTTCAACGTGCTAGAAGGTATGCAGTACAAAAAGACAAAATGGCACTTATTTTACAGAGGATTACAATATAATAAATGTGTTCAAATGCCAACAGCCTGGTATTGTGGTACTTATTAGTAAGGTCGTTCAAACTTTGTTAAAACTTCTAGCTTACCTGTGGATTATACAATTTTTTTTTTACACTACCGCTTTATTTTTTTAGTGTTGCGGGTTATCTGGGAGGTATGCTAATGCATGAAATTATAGTAGCCACTATTTCTGCCAGATTTGGAGTCTTTGTACGGTCAGGTTCAGCTAACCACTAAGAATGGTTGAACAGTTTTGAAGCTCGCTTGAGCATGAAGCCCGGGAGTTGCGCCCTAGGAGCACTGTTGGTAGTGCACCATTTAGCTAATGAAAGGTTTGGTCCCAGTGGGGGAAGTCCTGTTTCTCATGTTAATACATCGAAGGTTAATACCATCCTCCCTCTACATTTAACCTTTAATTCATAGTTTCTCGTGCTGATGGAGTTCCGAAATTTGAACTTGTGCAAGCTTTGGTTTTTATTAAGTTGATTGTTTTTATATTTCCTTATTGGATGTTCTCTGTGTTCGGCTCGACTTTATGCATTTTTTTTC
The DNA here is from genome assembly GCA_023313725.1 of Lithobius niger. NCBI lineage: Eukaryota > Metazoa > Arthropoda > Chilopoda > Lithobiomorpha > Lithobiidae > Lithobius > Lithobius niger. The sequence goes on along the minus strand of JAHWFP010222740.1, from coordinate 159 downwards.
TTGTAGGAGTACACAGCTGGGTATCATGAGGACCCGTCCCTCGGCCGAGCAGAAGACCCACCATTAGGCAATTTTGGACGTGTCTGCGGTCCATTTGACCCCATGTGAGTACTATTTGTTAATGAAGATTGCTGAGTGAAACAAATTGCCTTCCCGAAA
>JAHWFP010222739.1:0-19761 GCA_023313725.1 Lithobius niger | reverse complement strand
CTGCATGACATCTAATTTCATCCTTTTGGTTGACTGTCTTAATGATGATTTTTCTGGGTGCATCTCATCCCAACCTAAGCGTATTATATTTATACAATACCGCTATTGTATATACAATATTGTATATTGTGTATTCCAAATTCCACATATTCACACTAGACTTAATCTTGAAACTCTCTGCATCGCCTTGCACGATCCACAGGTTCATAATCATCTACTCCCTAATGACAACAAATTCAAAGAATACTTAGCACTCCTCAAAGAGCACTCTGTTACTAAATTCCGACACCAGGGTACTATAAAAATAACTGTTTGATACCCTCACCACCAGGGAAAACTGATTTAAAGCCGGACTACACTCATATTTCGCCACTTCTTCTTGTGCTTTCAGCACAAAGAGGTCTCTCTCCTCTTTCTCTTCTTTTAAAATTTTAAAAATTTTAAATTTTTAACTTGTTCGTATTGTAGTTTGACTTAGGCAGTTTTGCCTGCATTTGTCTGTTTGCTACTTTATGCAATTTTAAGTGTATCTTGTATTTCCCTTGATAATGAGCTGGAGCTAGCTCGAAACGTCGGGTTGTGTTGATTTTACATGTGCACTTTGGGCTTCTCCTGTTCAACATACATTCAACATATTATATTTATACAAGCGGAGTCACGCGCTTTGCTTGCTCATTCCGTATCGTCTCGCTACCCGGGGGGGGGGCGGCCCTCTTGTCCCCTCCCCCCCCTCATTTAATTTGCCGTTCGGTCGGTAGATGGCATCGTATGTTCGCGCTGCTGGCCGTTGCGTTCCGGGTGCAGCTACTATCTCAGCGTGCCTTGGCTGCTACTCTTATAATTTGCCGTTCCGGCGGTAGATGGCGGAGATGGCATCGTATGTCCTGCTTGCTGCTGCTGCGCTGCAGATGCAGATGCAGATGGCTGCGTTGCGGATCTTGTGCAATTATATATATAGATAAAGTTTCACCCCTGTAGGTGGCAAGAAACTGGAAGTGGGTGGCCCCCACTACACCAGTCCTGGTGTTTTAAACAAAAGTAGCAAATTACGTGTCGTAGTAAAATGGTCTCAGCAAGGATTTCTTAAAATGTATGGTATTCCATTCACGCTGTTGCAAAAACTACGGGCGGTTTAATTTTACCTGCCGTTTTAATTTCGTAAGCAGCAGCTAATGGGTTCGAGAGTAGGCCTATTCATTCATGCAACGTGATGTCGAGATGCTAATGTGTGTCGTTAACTAAATCCTTTAGTTTTTTTTAACGGTTGCATGTCTTCCTGTAGTGGTTAAATGCGACGATCAAATGTTATTATTTCATTGAGTTACATCGAGAAAGCCTAGTAGTTATAGGGCAGCAACGACGTTTGAATTTGCCCTGTTTTTTTAAAGTCCACTTGACTACCCTAAAAAAGGCGATGGACGGACAAAGTCGTTTCTATAGGTCTGCACAGAAGACTAAAATAAGGCCCGTCTTCAGTCACCGCTGCAGCGACTCGTGGTTAACAACTTGAATTAATCAACATTAATCAACCTAATTAATTATTTATCCTTTTTTCAAACTCTACATGCGAAGAAGTTTTTGCAATAATCACTGTTTACCCGAATTACAACAAGTTAAATTCCCTGTTAAAGCCAAACATCCAGGGGCAGCTGGCGAGCTGGCTTTTCAGCGCCCCACCTTTGGCGCCCAATTTCGTTTTTTGGGGGGGCTTCTCATTCTTCCTCCGATTTTTAGCTCTTTTATTTCATTTTGACTTTTGGCGATTCTCTCTATCGTTTCCCACGGTAAGGTCACCGACAGACGTAAATTTTATTCAATTACTATACAGATTTTGACTTCATTTGTCTCACAGCTTGTCTTGCAGTTTTCTATTATTAAAATTACTCTACATGAATAGTTAGTTAATGCCGGTAAAAAATAATAAAGTGGTTCTCAGGAGTGATACTAAAAAAAATTGATGCAAGCGGGCGGTGTTTTTTTGTTTTTTTTTTTACTTTTTATTCGTAATTTTTCAGATGTGGGCGATGGCTTTTTTTTTTTTAACCAAACAAAATAAAATCAATAGCTTATATTTTGTTGTGGCGTACAATATCTCTGATTTAATGCCAGAATCGGAGTGCACAGTTGATAAAATCAAGTTACTCTTTACATCCTAGTTTTAGTTGTGATGTGTCCCTGCACAAACCTTGTATTCACTTTGAGGCAGTCACCACCAAAGAGCTGGTGTGGTCATCAGCTCCAGGCGAAGTGTTTGGTGATGCGTGATCAGAATTTTTTTTAGCCAAGTGTCATAAAATATGTTTCATGCACTAAGAAAAAACCCATGCGTGTGCTCTTGAGAACCACTTAATTAACTTGTAGCGGCCTTCATGATTCAAACGACTCCATTACAGCTGACATTTTCCAATGAAAACTAACAAGTCGTAACAAAAAATGTAAGCTCATTTTGGGGCCATCCCCCCTCCTCCTTGCCCCCAAATTCCGACCAAGCGTCCCTGGCTGCCCCAGTTGCCCTCCCATTAATCCGCCCCTGCAAAACGCCAGATTTCTAGATGGTCTGAATATTGGACGTGCAAATACAGCCTCACTCGCTCTGTCCCTATCTCTCTTCCTTCCCGTCTCTGCCAAGGAGCACGCTAGCGACGGTGGCGCCGTGCTTTTGCTGGGCGAACTGTTTTAAGATGTGAACAGATAGATATTCGGTTTGGTGCAGGCGGGATGGCGTACGAACGGAGACGACGGCAAATAACGTGACGTTAGTTCAAAGAGCAAAGAAGTTATTTCTTCTGCCCCCGTAATTTAGGAGACACTTTTCGCAAAGTTATCACGTTGTAAGAGGCGTGATTTAAAAGCGAACAAGAACACCCACCACGACATTTTACTGAAATTCATACGCGACTCCACACCCCCATCCACCTTCACCTTTCCGCCCAACGGTACGTGCTTCATGGAAATAGTTTTGGAATATCTTTTTCTTTTGAGGTGTCGACGCCCGTATTACAACCCAAGAACGTACAGATGGTTTTATTATTTTTTGTCTTAAGAAAGGAAAATATTAATAATGCGCGACGTGTTCCAGTTCAGGATCGCAAGTAGGAATTCAACCTCAAAATGCCTCCGAACACGCGTTGATCTTTACCGCGAGTGTCGTGCGAGCCAAAAGACATACATTACGGTTTAAAAGGAATAGAGGATGTAAGGCCAACCGGGAGCAACTTATCATTCGCCGAATACGTAGAAGTGTTGGAGTAAAAGAGGTCTTAGTATAAAACTCGAGGTTTATTTTGAGTCGTGAAATAATACAGCCATTAGAACACAAAAACGAACTCGTTTGTCGCCTAAGGTATAAAACTCAAAATAAACCTGAACTATCGTGAATAATACAGCCATTAGAAAACAAAAACGAACTCGTTTGTCGCCTAAGGTAATGTTTAACCGATCCGAAGTCAAAACAGCAAAGGAACACAAATAAACTTTCCTGTAAGGTTTCATATGCTGCAGTGTTGCTGTACTGTTCAGTCCACAAGAAACCACTGCTGTATTCGAATGTTTGCACCATTTTTACTTTTGCGCGCGATACATCAGCATACGACTGGTAAATTCTACCTGGCTAAACGACATCGCTGGAAAATGTTTAAAAACTGATCGCCTTCGTGGGATTAGCACAGCTCTATACGGGTAATTCAGGGTTCGTGCGAGTCCTTGAAAACCGGGAAGTGTCCTGGAAAGCAATAATGAAATTCCATGCTTGGAAATGTGCTTGAAAATCTTGAAAAATGATATATGAATAAGGGTGATGAACGGAAAGTAGACGACGTGACGTTAAGTCATTCGAATTAACAATCCATCCAAATCAAAGGAGGAGAAATGACACTTCAGTGAAAAGATAATAAACACCCGTTGTTGCAGTCCACGCATATTCCGACGGGTATTTGTGTACCCTTTTAAAGGATTCATCCTTTAGAGGGTAACCCTCGTGGTTAATGGCGATCAACAAAGGATTAACAAGTGGCTAGTTCGAATAACCTACACTGTGCAAACGATGTGTACTGGCAATACACATCAATGTGTATTTTCTCAGCCTCCACACGAACTGTGTCCTGAGAGTATACACAATTTTTGCACTGGTAGTACACAACCTATGACGAGAATGTGAACTTTCAGTGCACAGATTGTGTACTGCCTGTACACAACTCGTGTGGAGGCTGAGAAAGTACACGTCTTCAGAGTGTACCTAAACAAACCGAACAGTCAGTTGGTACACCTAGAAAGCGACTTGTGACAGATGGGTAGCAACGCTCCGTCCATTTTTCCTTCCCCCTTTTTTCCAGCCGCATTAGTTATTACCATTGTCCATGGCAATGTATTTGTATAGAACTAGCCATATCGTTAATTCGCTTCGCTCACTCCACTGGCGTCGATCCATGCTTCATGCAATTTCTTTGATTCCAAGAGCATCATAACAACGACGTAGATTATTTCGACACAAACTATATACAATTACTGCTCACAGTCGTCCATCACATCCCTCAGCACGCCTGCTCATGACGTCATAGTTTTATCAGGAAAAGTTTGTTCATGCAAAATAAACTTTGCATGAACAAACTATGAAGTCGTAAACAAACCTCATGAGAGTAAATAAAAAAAATTTACTTATTTTTGCAGTTTTTTCCGCGTATTTGAGGGTCGTAAAATCATGTTACAGCGACAAAAATAGGCCTAACGATTGCGCAATTTAATTATCTTTCATTTGATGCCTACTCCCATCTTTGAGGTGCCTTGGTTCAAGAGGAGTAGAGGTGCACACACACACATCACACGTAGTTAATGATTTGAGATAGTATAGAAGATGTCGGCCAGTAAGCTAGGAGTTTTTTGAAGGGCCAACGGCAGGAAGGAACCACCATCGTTATCAGTTGTTTTTTGCCGCAGGAGGGAGGAAACCAGAGTACCCGGAGGAAACCCTCGTGCAACGGGCGGGAAACAACCGGAGAAAAACCCGTACATATACTCTTCCCTTCGCCGTTGTCGAACCCGGGTCTGTACAAGCCAGAGATGTACAGCCTGGACCAAGACACCTATCGAATCTGACACCCCAGTGCTTATGTTTGTACGTTATGTGGATGAAATCAAAAAAAAATAATAAATTCAACGACCAGACGCTTTGGGAGGGTTCTGTTGAAACCCAAGCACAGCGAACAAAGCCCTGCTGAGTGGTAAGAAGCTTGGCCTCCGAGTTAAGACGATACGAGATCGCAACGCATCGCCGAGAAGTACAACAGGCCGATAAAAAAAAGTTGTTTTTTTTAAACACCAACCTGTAAGGGCGGGGGGTGCTTACAATATTTTTGGGAAATGGTTTCTTACCATAAAAAAACACCTTCACAACAAAAACCGTAATCGACGGGAACAGGGTTAAAGAATGTAAACAATTTTCCCTTTTTTCCCCCAAAAATTCAGAAAACAGGATCAGTCCCAGATTGGGCCGCCCGGGACCTCCAAGGATCCCCGGGGAGGACCCTACTACAGGAGACTCTTGCTTCAAGAAATACGGATTTTTTTTTAATATTCGAAATGAATGAATATGAAAATTGCATCTCTTAAGTTGAAGGAAAACGTTTATAATTCACTCTTAGTCACTTAGAATAAGAGAGCTTACAGGTCTCCGCCCTGGGAACCACCCCCCCCCCCCCCCCCCGACACAACCGGAGGACCATGTTCACGATTTTTTTCAAATTTGAAATGTATTCCTACGAAAGTTTCACATGTAAGTCGCAGGAAAACGTTTCAAATTCACGCCGATTTCCTAAAAATTATACACCCGAGTCTCCCCCCCCCCCCCCCCCACACACACACCATGCACAGCGAGGCCCCTGCAGTACATTACCGGGTAGGGAAGGCCCGACCCCTCCATTCCGACCCTAAACAGGTTATCCCAACACCTAAATAACCTCCGGAGTCAAAAACTTGCACATCCTGGTCGTGGATTTCTCTAGATTGGTTTTAACTTCAAGTCCTTAACGGCTTTTCAGTGAACTTGGCTGAATTCTAAATCTCACTTATACTGTGTACCTTCGTGGTCGTCATGGCTTATTACGTTTCTACAGCTTGTATATCAATTCCATAACAGATTCTTAAGGGAGGTAGAGACAATTAGAGAGACGCGTGTAATGACGCAGTCACGGTTGAGAGCATCTGAAAAGTAGCAAGCGTGTGACTCGAGTCGATTTACACAGCGGGACGCGAGTTTACCGAGTCATGAAGTTGATTATTAAGCCGATTTATACCAACATAAAACAAAACACCGAAATGAGGGAGTGGGGGCGGAGGTGGAAAACCGCCATTTTCATCCAGCTTCTCCTCTCGTAAAAGCAGTTATGTCGATTTCAGCTTGCGCGCTTACATTGTTCCGAGTTCACTTGAATAAATCCCGTAATTACACCATAGCGTCATTTTTCCTTTGTCAAACACCACATCATATTTGTTGAGGGAAAAGTCATTTTCTAATTTGCGCGGCTGAAAAGGCGAGGTTTTCGCCCTGGAATACCAACTTCGTTCCAAACCGCTCCCGTAAGCTGGTTTTTTGCGGTTCGGCGTACTGGTAAGAAGTGTAATGGCTGCGTAGGCGTTAAAGGTACATTCCTCCCAGCGTCATTTTTCTCGATCCTCCACATCAATTCCGGCCCCAAAGTTCTATTTACTTACCGTTAGTTAATTCCTTGCTAAAAATCCGTTTTAAAATGTGACGTCTAGGAGATTTTCTGTCTGTTGAATATTGGGAACTATTAGCATACTGCGTTTACTGTGGTAAAGGCTATCTGAATGAAAGAATTCAAATTGATATGAACGATGCCATAATTTTGGAATTGGAAGTCAAAAACATGCCACTAACTATTTTAGGTGTTTACAGACAACCAAATTCATTAAAAAAGAATTACGTGAAGTAACTTAATAAACTCTTAAAAACTCATGTAAAAACTGAAAATATGGTAGTATTGGGAGATATTAACATTGATATCTTGGATGATGATAATGACAAAAATAAAATGGAAGATGTAATGGCTGAAAATTATCTAAATAAAATGGCGGCAAATGGTTTTGTCTCGATGATTGATTCTCCATCAAAGGTTGAATTTTATGCCAATAAGCTTACCAAATCGTGTATTGACCACATTTTAAAAACTCAAGCTATAATGTCAAAGGTGCTTGCATTGAAAAAAAAGCTTGCAGACCATTACTACAATGCCTTTAGAATCGACGTGGATAAAAAAGAATATGAAATCCCAGTTGAAGAGGAAATGCTTTCTTACAATGATGCTAAAATTATTACAGAATTGAAAGAAGTTAATTGGGATTGTATTAAGTAAGCAATACCACAGTGATCCTCACCTAATGTATACCGAAATAAAAAGTATTATTACTAAAATATACAACAAGAATAAAACTAAGAGAACTGTTTTACCTAAAGCAAAAAATCCGTGGATCACAGTACAGTTGTTACAATTATTAATAAATAAATAAAAAATAACTTGTGGAAAACGATAAAATCCAAATCAGTACCAAGCAAAGAGCTGTGTGAAGAGTATAAAGCTACTAAATTGTTAGTGGAGAAGAAAGTTAGAGAAAGTAAACAAAATTACTATTCAAAGATTTTAAATTCCTCAGAAACAAATATTAAAACAAAATGGTCACAAATCAATACCATTATGGGAAGAAAACAAACCAAAAGCATTGACAAGAACATTTTGCAGCATTTCCCAAATCAGTCAACGAAAACCTTTTTTTTTTCAGGGTTTTGAAGGAACGGTCATTGAAAATTTGGTGGTCACGTTTTCATTTTTTTACCCACCCCTTCCCCAACCACGACTATAAATAATGACTAGTCCTTTGTTAGCTCGAATAATTTCACCTCTCGGATTGTGTTTGGGCGCCTCTTTAAAGGTCATGGCACCTGGTCCTTAAGAGCTGCCATTCCGAGCCTGCTTGTGTATGTTTGTGACCTTTAGGACATCACTGAGAAAGGCTGAACAGCTGAGAAAGAGTGAGAAATTGCGTAGTTATGGCACGTTTAGCAGATAAGTATGGGTAAAAGCCAGTATCGTACACAATTTAAAACACACTACGTTTCGGGAAGTCAACCTCCCGTCTTCAGGTGAAAAAAAACACTAAATTTTTAAAAATTCATGGCAGTATCTACCTTGTCACCAAATCCATAAAAACAACCCAGTTCATGCAGGGTCCAGGCCTCAAACTTTAAAATTTTTAAAAATATTTACATACCAACTGATACTACATGTTGTCAGATGGGCATCCGGAAGTTGAATGAAGTTGAGTCCTTCTGGATGCCCATCGGACAACATGTAGTATCATTATAGTGTCTGCTGCCTATCTTGAGTTCTCCGTAGAACGAACACAGATAATCGATTGTACGTTTTCAGTAGCAGAGTGCCTTGTTGATATCCAAGATGGGTACAAAAACAATGGCGGCCATCGATTAAAGCCACCCCAATCCAGGAAGACGTAGCCGCTCACAAAATACTTGCAGGCTTCAAGATACACCACGCACACAATAGGTATGTAAATATTTTTTAAATTTTAAAGTTTGAAACCTGGGCCATGCATAAATTTTTATGGATTTGGTGACAAGGCAGATACTGTCATGAATTTTTAAGAATTTAGTGTTTTATTTTCACCTGAAGACGGAAGGTTGACTTCCCGAAACATAGCGTGTTTTAAATTGTGCACGATAGTGGCTTTTACTCATACTTAAAGACTGAGAAAGACTGGAGCCTGCAGCCAGTATCCGCCCCGGTAGCCAAGTGATTAGAGCACCAGCTTAGTCAGCAAGAAGTCCTCGGTTCGAGTCCCAGTCGAATCAGTTGTCTTTTCTTTCTTTCTCAGATTAGTGTATTTTGTATCCTCGCAAGGCCAGTCTTTAATGCAGTCTGGTTGCGTCGTTTACCCTTTACCTTGTGATTTACTCTTTACATAAAACTCTGATCTCAACTAACCGCCATAAAGCCTAGGCCAACAACCTTAAAGTTTAGGTACATTCATTTCACGTAGCAAACACTGCCTGTTGACGTCAATTCTCCTCTGGCATTTTCCTTTGGCAAGAAGCCTTGATGTGTTTGTTACCACCACCCAAGCAGCACCTAAAACTAAAATATTCATTTCATTTTCCTATTCTCTCAAGAATTATGCTCTACCGCACCACCAACCCTCGCCCATTCCCCCAGAAGTTAAGTACACTTTCTCATTTCTTTCCTCTGGATAATTCTTTTGGAAAAATGTTAAGTCATAAGAGCATGGGGAAAAATCATTTAGCGTTTTTCTCTCTTTTTTTTTTCTTTTCATCCTTTTAGCTCGTAAGAAAGTAGCACCATTAGAGCGCGGGCGTGCCGGGTGAGTCGGGTGTAAAAATGGCACGAAAATTGCATCAATGAAGGGTAGTCATTTTTTACAAGTGGCGGGGAAATGGGTTTCGGCGCGACGACGAAGCATTCGTCTTTAGTTTTCTTACTACTAACGCTTAAGATTTGTATTGTGGGTCGGACAATAAATTTTAGTCAAGTTGCCTAAGGGGAAATATTGCGGTCGAACCTCACTGCAGTAACCTTTTCTACCCTCAAAAGATTTTTGTGATTTCTAAGCGTCAGACCTTTGCAGGCACTGACACCCTTGACCTTGGTGCTTTACAGTTTGACTGACCCCCCCTTTGCAACCCAATGTCCAATATATGGACGAATACTGAAAGGGAAAAAAATTAAGTCCCAACGCCCGACGCGAGCTTTGTGAGGAGCCCCTGGGGAGCCCGAACAATGCGAGCAAGCACAGCCCAGTGGTTGGCATCCCCGACTAGAGACCAAGTGAACATGGGTTCGAATCCTGCGTCCGATCCAAGTAGTGTTACTAAAAATATGTATCCAGTGCGGGATGGGAGGTAAAAGGTAAAACAACTCCTTTTTTTTGTGCCCCATCCGAAGCCACAGTACCCCTTTATATCCCAACAACGTCCAATATAATGGACGGTTACTAAACGGCAAAAAGTTGTTCAACGCGCAATTCTAGCTTTGTGTGGAGTCCCCAGGGAACCCGAGAAAGGCGACCAAACACAGTCCAGTGGTAACCACCCCGACTAGAGACCAAGTGAACGCAAGTTTGAACCCCGCGATCGTCCATAGTGACACATGGAACTTAAAAAAAAAAATACGTACATCCAGTTCGACATGGACAGTAAACGGATTTTTTTTAGGAAATGTGTGGGATGTTTTGCCACATGGAACTCGAAATATGATCTGCACATTTATTTTCCCAGTGTATGTGTGCCTACGCAAGTGGTGAGCTGGTGTAGTAGCTGTGACCAGCAAAATTCAGGAATACGTTGAAAACTTGACGTGATTAGCGACGAGACTAGTGGCCCATCAAAGTTAGTTCGGGTGTGTAGTATGATCTGCAGTAAAGACATGTCTCATCCAAAAATTACACCAAAACAAGTACCATAGTGAACACACCTTTTTCTCTTACCCTGTAGATGCATTGCCTGAGTGTTCATGACATTTTTATTCTAAAGATGTCAAGGGAAAAACTAGTCCCACACAGAAATAACCACACAGAAATACTGGAACTGGTATCGTCAAGAGTGTGAAAATTTAATGGGTACAAACACGCTCTGTGTAACATGTCACTTTTTTCAAGGTCATACATGTTGTCAACCACTCGATCCCAGCAAACGAGAGGTGATGTAAATGCTAACTTCGGGAGTGAGTTTACTGAGCGAGGTTCTCTCACATTATTGACTCCGATAAGTGAACTCCAAGCCATTCAGGACATTAAAAAAAAAACTTTAAAAATATCATGGACATTCAAAAGCGTGAATAGGCTACCAAAGATCCACTCTACTTCATTTTCTAAGAGCAAGGACTGGTGGTACTCCAAGCAAGACAAAGCTTGAACTAGGGGGACCATCTTCAGAGTTGATTGGAAGGGGAAAATTCTGTCCATCCATCCGTCTGTCCATGATGTGCTTTGCTTGCCTGCTGGTGCGAATACGAATTTCGAGTACCACTTGGCTTGTTTTCTTCAGTCATCCGCTGATTAACCGAGTGGGTCCATCAGGACACTCGAGTCATCCATGGTGTCACGTCATCAATTAGCCTCTACCTTTTGCCCCTCCCTTGGGGAAAAAAACACCAATCCACGCCCTTCTCATCAATGAAAGACAGCCCGTGTGAGAATTAATCGAAGCTCCAGCTTTTAGCTCGTAACTGAAAACTGAGGCAAAGCACGATCCCTATTCTTGGAAGGCTCTGTCTAATCATTAATTAGCAGTTAGGAAAAGAGGAGGGCCTTAAGTTCACACTATTTTTAGGTTTCTAGGGTTTACATCCCAGGGCACCTATAGTTTCTGCTAAATGTGTTGGAAGTTATCCGTCGCATAATCGCGATTGGTTAACCCACTCAGCCTAGCCCACTGTTTACACGGGACGCATGCACATTGAATGTTGACATTGATGGCATCGTACATTGACGGAATAGGGCATCCTAGGAATCGTCACTTGTGCAATGAATTGTTGTGGACATTGAATTTCGAACCGTTCAAATGTTGTACTGAACTCTGCATGCGGATTAATCGTTCCTGGTAAATGCCAATGTTTATGAAAACAATGCGTGTAGCTTCTGCATTACTTTCTATTGTTGAAATAGAACAACCTTGCATTGTTGGATCACGTTTCTAACCTATTGATAGTTAGAATGAAGCAGGCTGAATAAATTTTGTTGGGGGCCACTCTAGGCAATATATTACAACCCGTTTTAATTTTATTGCTAACCTGATGACGAAAATTGAAAATTTTCGAAACGTTGTTTGTATTTTTATGTAGCACTGCTTGGTTTGCCTTCACATGATCTGTTACCGTGCTTTTTTACTCCATTGAAACACGTGACCTCGATTTGCATACACCTTGCCATGCGACGTGGCATCCCAACGGAGCAGGTGGGTCGTTGCTTTTCGGCTGCCATTTCTGCCCCTTTTGAGGGGAGAAATTGGTGGTTTTTATCCGTTTTAAATTACTGTTTTATGCTTTTAATGTAGGATGACTTAGTGGTTTTGGCCATGCTTTAATTTTATCGCTAACCTGATGACGAAAATTGAAAAGTTTCGAAACGTTGTTTGTAATTTTATGTAGCTCTGCTTGGTTTGCCTTCACATAACCCGTTTTAAGCATGCAGACAGGCAAACATCACCTAACATCGAATTACATTCCTACCACCGTATACCAAATAATCTTGCAAACAGCTTGCACCACTATGTACCATATTGTAATGTGCCCAACGAGTACATGTAATGAGCTAAAAATGTTAAGACGACACCTTGTGTTCACACTCCACTGTATACCACCGTCCACTGGTGCAGCTATGGTGCTGCTAGGTGCAGGCTGATGCACTCTACCATTACAGTACAACAATGAATTTTGAACACTTTTTGCCACCCAAGCATTGACGCAGCCCTTGTTCCTGAACGAAAACTCCGTTGTTACGATTTACCATTGTTACGTGAGAAACTTGCTGGCACTTAGCAGCACCTAGATCATTCGATCTAATACATAGCATAAAAACGTGCTCAACAATGCGATGTTGTTCTAGTTCAACAATGGAAAAATGTTTGCACAAACACTGGCATCTACCAGAAACGATTAATCCGTATGCAGAATTCAGTACAACATAGAAGTGTTAAAAATTCCATGTCCAATACTGTACCTCCCGTGCAGGTTGCTTCATCTCGTGTCTCTCTAATGAGCAGTATTTGCTCAAACGTTAGGTAAGGAAAAGTATATAGGATTAAGCATAAATATTGCGTGAAGTGAATACGGAGGTAGTGTTAGGCTAATACCTGCACTGTTCTTCCCATACGTTAGGGAATACACAGTAAGTAAAACATTGGCACTCTAATAGATGGCGCAATACGGAATTATGCTATATCAGCATTGGCATTTTTTAAAATTTTGTCATAAATTTGCACTGTTGAGTGTTTTCTAAACAATCCTTATGGTGAAGGTAAAGGGATGTTGACGCGCACTCCTCCATCACGCACTGCAACAGCGGTCTCTATTATATAATCTAAAAGTAGTAACCCTCACAATTGTCGGTTAAAAATGTGTGAGCTTTGAGGACTAGTTTCAGATTTTAGGAGAAATTTTCAGTTTTTAAGCCTAATTACTTTTACCAGCCGTTTTAATTTCGTAAGTAGGAGCTTACGGAGGAGAATTTTAATTTTAATAATATTAACAATTTAATAATACGCCAAAAACGTACGATGATATGAACGCAAAAATGTGATCCAAGATTGTGACATCTCATTTTGAAAAGACCCCCCCCCCTCCCCCGTGTCACTATTATCCCAATAAATCAATCCCCTCCACCCCCTGACTGTGACGTATGATATGAACGGCCCTTTAACCCATGTTGCTAGTAACGCCATCAACCGTCGATACCCATAAAAACAGCGACAAAAGTCGCCGCGTTGGGCGTCGTAGGTTGGATGGACTCTCCTTTGGCGGCAGTAATTTCAACTTAAAACCAAACAAACCTTCCGGAAGAATCATTCTATCCAGCTCCCCCGATGTGACATAGCCTCGCCACACAAAACCATTCCGCGAAACATTAATAACATTTACATCCCAATTAAGGGAATGGTTTATGAAACGCCATACAAATGAATTTGAATAGTTTATTTGTGACTCCCCACTGACAAGAAAATTGGAATTTTGTTTACGCCACACACTGAAACACGAGAACGTACACAAACAATCCTTTATTGTTTATCTTTTCTATTCGAGAAATTCGATTTTCCATACGGGTTCTCACTTCAATTTTCACACCGTTCATATTCTCACAATACTCTATAACCGCACGCAGTTTCTATTCACCCAGTTAATGCTTTGCAAATTTTAATTAAAGTCTCCGAAATTTTATTATTTTCTCCTTTGAGAGATGGCGAGGAAATGACGTCTTTCAACACCTTCGTTTAAAACTGACAACGCATGACCTCCAGTAACGAGGCAGAAATGAAGAAATTCATCAGGTTTTGACAAAGTCTTATAATTCCCTGGTGATGAGGTAATCTCAAAATTAATTACTTAATTACAAGTTTTGTTCGCAGAATTAAGGGACAACGTTGAACAAGGCGTGTAAGCTGTAAATAAGTAAAACTTCCCGCTGTGGCGTCAACTTTTTTTTTAATGTTTACTGGTAATAACTCAGATTTTGGCTCAGGACTTCAGGATGATTGAAAACTTTTGAGAAGTGTTCCTTCATTTTACGATTATGAACCTACAAAACAAGCACAAAAAGTTAAGCGCCGTGTGCCAGTGTATCACGGCATGAAAGAATTTATTCTTAGGGAATATGGGAGTGCACTAAAAAAGGTTGAGTGTTGACGTAAGTTATACGTAAAGGATTCATTACGTTCTAACTTATTTTCCTTGGATTGAATTGACTATGCTGCTATTCCGATTGTATAGTGTTTTACGCAATATACAATATTTAGCCTTATCTTTCGGTTACTCTTGAACACAGTTCATAATACTCTTATTAAGAGTATTATGAGCTGGGCTCAAGAAGGGGTGCAGAATATGCCAGAACGCTAGAACGAGGTTCGCGGTAAATTTCAGCGAACTGAGGAAATTCACTGCAAAATGGCTTGCCTACATAGTGAAAGGCTGCGGAAATTTGAAAAATCTGTAGGAAAATTGTTTGGGAAATTTTGTCCTGTAAGAATTTTATGCACCCCTGGCTCAAGAGAAACCGAAAGATAAAGGTTAAACATTTTTTTTACTAATATAGTCTGGCTTACAATCAGTTTTCTTTAAAAAAAAAAAAAAAAGACTTTTAGATATTTCAATGATAGAATGCCACAATTGTCACTTTGTTGCCTGTTGTTGCGGTTGGTTTTTAAGAGGCACGAACCCAAACTTGGTTATCTTCGCCTGGTAGTTGTTGTTTGTTTTTAGGGAGCACGAACCCAATCTTAGGTTATCTGCCCCTGGACTACTTCATGCAACAATGTTGAAAAATATCAAAATACCAGAGGCACCGGGTTGATTTTGGTCTCTACTGCCTACATGAAAATATACATTACCTGAGCTTTTAGCATTATCCTGCTTTGCTGTTTAATCCAGAGATAAGAGTTCTGGAACCCGTCAGTCTCGTGACCCATTGCACAACTGTCTGCACATCCTCCATCTATATAAACATACATTAGAAAGTTAACTAGATATACCGTGTCACTTCTTCCCGTCCTACGCGGACCTCTAGCGGTAGTTACTAATACCTTTGCCAATACTTTTGCCTTCGAAGCAGCAAAAGGCAAAGCATTAGCAGAGGCATTAGTAGCCGCAACTACCGCTAGAGGTCCGCGTAGGACGGGAAGAAGTAAGACGGTATATCTAGTTAACTCTAATCTATGATATAACGCGCCGTTGGATGGGGGGGATTCATCTTTTATTCCCTTATAGTGCCCAGGTAGCGACACAGAGGGAAGGTAGGGAGGGAATTTGGGAATATATATTTTCATTTCGGCAATAGAAACCAAAATCTACCAGGAGTCCCTCGTATTTTGATGTTTCTATGTGCCGATGAAATATACATTACCTAACCTTTTAGCATGCCACAGACTCTTCAAAAAAACGGCAGGCACCACCTTGACGGGTATCCCAGGGTTGAGAGAACGCCCCCCCCCCCCCCAAAAAAAAAAAAAGTAAAAACTTTGCAATTGGCTGTAAGCAGATACCAGAGGACTGAGTCTATGTTTAGCAGATGCAGATAAGAAATTAAAAGCACTAAAATCAGCAAGTCATAAAAAGCCTAGAAAATGCACAAAAAAAGCAATAAAAACACAACGTTTCGGGGATTGCTGCACCCCGTTATCAAATGCAATGTAGTTAAAAGTACAGCACACGTATCATGCCATGGTCAAGGCCCAACACTAATACACACATGAATTTTAAAAGTTTAAAGTTAAAACTAAAAACCTTAGCTTCTCTGAGCAGAAAAAGTTAGCAGGGGAGAGGTCAACTCTCACCTATTCCTAACCTATTCTGCTCAGGGAAGCTTAGGTTTTTAGTTTTAACTTTTAACTTTTAAAATTCATATGTGTGTTGGTATTGGGCCTTGACTACGGCATGATGAGTGTGTTGTACTTTTAACTACTTTGCACTTGATAACGGAGTGCAACAATCCCTGAAACGTTGTGTTTTTCTAGGTTTTTTAATCACTTGCTTAGTAGACGAAGGGAACAGCCTGATTGCTTAAGGGGTTCAGAGAATCCGTCTGGCGGCCACGAAGGGACCGAGACAGTCAAGTCCGTCGGCCTGAGAGGACATGTCCCAAATAATTTTATCGTCTCCACCTCGGCCACCCCCAACATTCTGATTGGCGACTTCAACTTCCCCACATTATTGGTCCACGACTCAAACTTCTCAGTCCAACCTTAGCCCTGCCTACGAATTCCTCGAGTTCCTTCAAGACAATCTTCAACAACTAGCCTGCTGGACTTAGTGATAACTTCACCTAACCTTCAAGTTCCCCCTCATCACTCACACGCCTCCACTATGGGTGCAGTGATCATGATGTCCTCCTTTTTGAAGTTAACACTGATTACTCTGTGAACCTCTCTGGCCCTGCCAAACCTAACTTCAGGAAAACCAACTACTTGCTTCTAAACGGAATTATGAGCTCCATTGACTGGTCCACTGAACTTGATAGTTGGGATGTCGACACGCAACTCGAAATTCTCGAAGATTTTCTCCGTGGCCTTATCAAAAACTTTATTCCTTTGACCCACCCTTGTCTCCAGCACCCGTCCACCCTTGGCTTGATCAGAACACCCTACAACTCATCAATACAAAATATCACGTCTACTTTTGTATGTGCGGTGACTCCACCCCTGCAAACCATGCAATCGTTAAAGCCTCCCGAAATGAAGTTGTTGCTGGCCTTCGGTGTGCTCGCCGCAACTTCGAGGAATCCCTCATTCATAGATCCAAAACTGAACCCAAGGCCCTTTTTACCTACATTAATCGTAATAAGAAGAGTGCCCCTGTCAGCTGCCTTAAAAAACCTGACGGGAAAATCCTGGTAAAACACTAAGATATTGCTACTGAGTTTAATTCCTTCTTTGTCTCTACCTTTCTTCCGACTTCCATCCCGTCTGCCTTTCCAGCCCTGCCTATCCCCATTCCCTTTCAAAGCAGTGATGTTGAACACGCCTTTCTCACGTTAACTGATGACAGCTCTTGCACACCCGATGGAATTTCACCGATTCTCCTTAAATTTTGAAAACTCGTTTCTTTCCAGCACCTTTCCATCATGCTGGAAAGATGCTAATGTTACGCCTGCCCAAAAGAAGGGATCGTCCCATGACGTTAATAACTACCGCCCAATCAGTTTACTTGGTGTTGTTTCTGAAATTATGAACCCCTCATCCGGGACTCCAATCTGGCTGCTTGCGAGGACCTTAATATTGATTTCACCAACCAACACGGTTTTCTGGCAGGTCGCTCCTGCCAGACAAACTTGTTAGAGACTTACAAAAAGTAAGAATACCTGGATGCAGGTATCCCCTGTGACTTTTGGGTTTTTTTTTTTCACTTCTCTAAGACATTTGATTCTGTCTCACAAACCAAGCTGCTGCTTAAACTCAGCCTTCTTAATATTTCTGATCCTGGAAGCTTCATTGCCTGGATCAGTTCCTATCATTATAGACGCTAGCACGTGAGCCTTTGTGGGCACGCGAATGATAGGGTTCCAGTCAGCTCGGGAGTCCCTCAGGGCTGTCTTAGGTCCATTTACTCTTTAATCTTTTCATCAGTGATTTCCCCTTCATATCAGATCCTTTAATCGGAATTATGCCGAAGACTTGAAAATGTTATCCCCTTCCACCCAACACTAGACCCTGCAAAACGATATAAATAACATTTTCGACTGGACAACGGAAAACGGCCTTTTCAACCCCGACAAATGTATCATTCTTTATTTTGGGCACAATAATCTTTTCTTATTTTTTTTACCACCTAAACAGCAAAATCATTTCTACGAAAACCTCTGACCTTCATCTTGGAATCTTGGTCGACACCTCCCATTAAATTCCTTTCCAATGTCGACACTATCATTTCCAGAGTTTACAGAAAAGATCCTTTCATTCTCAAAAGTTTCTCCCATGTCAAACCTTCTCTTTTCGCCATGCTTTTCAAAGTTTTTCTCAGACCTGTGATGGAGAATTGCTCTCAGATTTTTCGTCCCTGTTATGCCTCCTTTCTGACTCGCCTGGAAACCTGTCAGCGCCGGCTCACTATAAGTGGTGTAATCAACTCGGGGCTCAAAAACTGGTCGTGTAAACTTGATGAAACTCGGTGTGAGGGTAGCCCTCGTCCGTTCAACTCTATCCCGTACCACGAACGGCTTTAGCAACTTTCCCTTGTTTCAGTCAACACTCGGTTCCTCAGAGGTGATCTTTTATTGACATACCAAATCATTCACCACCTAATTGACGTTAACATCTCCCATTTTTTCGGTTAATCTACCTGTAACACCAGGGGGTCATCCTCTCAAACTCCGCGGAAATCCCTCCCTTGGCAACATTAGACATCGCTAATTCTCCCGACGGGTCGTGCAGCCCTGGAACACTCTTCCGGCAGACGTGGTCTTTGCGCCCTCGCTTGACTCCTTTAAACGCCAATTAGACCTGTTTTTTTTTCGTAGTTCTTGGTTGGGGTTGGGAAGGGGGGTGGCCGGGGCGCATATAGCTTTTTAGCTGGCACCGAAACCGAATTTGAATTTGTTTATTGGGGCCCTGGCCCAATGCCACACATCCTCCTACAAAACTAACACAAAACCCGGCGGAAAACAACAACAAAACTGACGATAAACCTCAAACCACCACAGGTCCCGAAACCGACTTTTTCTATTCTAACAATCACTGCGGCGGCAACAACAACGATGGCAACAACAAGAAAGATTATTATTATTATTATTATTACTTTATTACTTTATTACTTGAGTACTACAGACCCCAACGTCATGGACTCACTCTACTTATTTCTAACTTAACCCTAACATCCGGTGCACCACAAACTAAAATACCTGCATAAATAAACAAGGATACACATCAACACACAAATCTGCGTGTTGCACGACAGAAGGATAGAACATTACGCAAAACGTGTACGTCTGCAACATGTGGGGGAACACCCAACGCCCGGTTAACATCGAGTAGGGGGAGGCGACGGAACGACGCCCAAAGCCGACAGTCAAACAAAAAGTGCTGTACTGTTTCCACGTCCAACCCGCAGCCACACACAGGAGAAGCGCACCATCCCAGACGCTGGGCATGATCACGCAGCAATGTGTGACCCGTCCGCAGACGTGACAACAGGCAGGCATCTCTCCAGGGTAGTCTCGCCAAAAACACCGGTACGGAGACCGTAGGGTGAATGGCAAAAAGCTGCCTACCAGTCCGGGCGGCTGCCCACTCCATCTGCCACTCTTCGGTAGCAAGATATGACAAAACTGGCTGAAGATCTCTCGGCGCCAAGTGAAACGCCACAACAGCACGCTTCTCAATCCTCCCACGCCTAGCAAGACCGTCTGCTACTTCGTTGCCGAAGACATTGCTGTGGCCACGGACCCACTGAACCGAGACAAAAGAACCAGCTTGTGTAGCAGCAAAGAGTTTCCTCCCAATCTCCATAACCAATGGATGGT
>JAHWFP010222738.1:13791-24241 GCA_023313725.1 Lithobius niger | reverse complement strand
CCCCCCCCCCCCCCCCCTCATTAAGTTGCCGTTCGGTCGGTAGATGGCATCGTATGTTCGCGTTGCAGGACGTTGCCTTCTGGGCGCAGCTACTATCTCAGCGGACCTTGGCTGCTACTCTTATAATTTGCCGTTCCGTCGGTAGATGGCATCGTATGTCCTGCTGAGTGCGCTGCAGATGCAGATGACTGCTTCGTATGTCCTGCTTGCTGCTGCTGCTGGCTGCCTTGCGGATTTTGTGTAATTATATATATAGATGTTTGATTAGCACAACAAAATGCGTTGGTTATGACGGCGATGAACTTCAAAATTGTGTTGCGGTAACCGAACATTTGGCGTAAAGCTATAAACAGTGAACTTTATCTTTTCATCTATTTACAGCACTTAATGGTATATTTCTCCGGGTTGGCTTTCCTGTACGGCTCAGTTTTACCTCGTGAGCTTACATTCGCTTACATTCGCTCTAACATATGTAAATGTTGCAAAGGCTATATTCGCGCAGGATGCTCGAATACAGTGAGAAGGAGTGTCCTTTTAAGCTTTCTAAGCTTCTAAGCGTTGCCGGAGACCCACTTTAATGAATTTAAGAAATCGTAGCGTCACCAACACACTTGATAGGTCATTCCATATTGTCACGACGCGATTTGCAAAAAAAAGTTTACGGCAGTCGGTATGAAAGGTAACGACTGCAAGTTGATCGGGTGGCCACGTGTACGGCAATCAATTCGCAATTCAAAAAATCTAGTAAAATCAAAATTAACGAACCCATGTAGCAATGAAAACGTCAAGTACAGGTAAGCTTTTAATCGACGCAACTCGAGTGAATCTAGGTTAAGAGATACCAAGCCTTTCAGAGTAGGAGCTCTTACGCTGGCCACGCAGATACTTTGTAATTCTACGCTGAACAGAACTAAATACGGTCAATGTCTCCAACCAAGTATGGTGACCAGAAAGGGCTAGCATATTCAAGAATGGGCCTTACAAAAACTTTCCCTGGATGCGCGGAAGAAAATATCGTTTGAGACAACAAAACATTTTTTAGTGCGCTGAAGCATGACTTAAAACATTTTTTGGGCACAACCGGACTTAGACATAGACAATATTCCAGAAATTGCTAAGTAGTCAATGTAGAAATGGTGGCAGGTGGAAAGATGAGAAAAACCCTGCAATCGACGTTTGTGTCCTTCCATACTCCTACGAAAGTGGAAAAAAATATCAAGATTGGGAAGACCTTCAAAATCTGAAAAGTCGACTTAACATACCCACAAGCCAACGTGTCCTTATCGCATACCAGACAATTTACAGTGATTTGATTGAATTTAATACAGTATTGTTCTTTTAATTATTTAATTTATTTTGAACTATCCCCCTTACTCAGTTTTGCCCAGAAATTTGTTCAAAACTGAATCATATTAAAAGGTGAAAAATTTGAAACTTTTTACTCAGTTTTGTCCAAAACTACTACAGGCAGCCTGTGATTGGACGGAAAAAAACTTCCATACTTCAAAGCAAGTACGTGCCCCAGTTTTATTTGTTTTCCTTGATTTAGAGACCTTAGGGTCACTTTTGCTCTCAATTTGGGGACCTAAGGCATGTTTTTATGCGCAAAGCCAAAAAAGTTTCAAACGTGTCAAAAGTTCAAACATTTTCTGAGGATCTCGGTTCGTAGGCAGGGGGCCATGTCTGCCTACACCCTTAGTTGATTAGCAAAACGATTTCATATGTAAGAGGCCCCAAGTTGGTGCCTGACCTCAGCAACGCCTTGAATTTTCGGGTAGAGAAGGGCTATGTGATACTTCGTGGTCATGTCGATTCTGGCATGTAAAACATCGTTGGAATTTCCTAGGAATTATACCTAGACAAATTGTCCCTCTATATTTTTTTTTGATAAACTTTTAAATCCAGGCGTACAAAGTAAAAATATCCACTCAAAAGCATGACTAGCAAAGAGAAGCCGCCAAGTTCCAAAAAAGGGTCGGCCTTGAAAGTAATGATATCATTCAACCAGGGAAAGCAGTCATACAGTAGAATTAAAGAAGAGGTTGCCGTTAATGGTGTTAACGTTGGCGGCCTTTCCCTGGTTGAATGATATCACTACTTTCAAAGGCCGACCCTTTTTGGAAACTTGGCGACTTCTCTTATACCAATTTTGGTTTTGGGTGGATATCACAACTTTCATAGTTTGTTCGCACGAAACAGCACGCCTGCCATCATCTACATTTTCATTGGAAGAATGTTGATAATACTACTTTATTAACGTGAATAAGACGATACATTAGGAGAAGAGATATATCCTGGGTGGGTACCACAACTTTCACATGACTAATTCAGGTCCTACCTGCCTTCATCGATATTTTCATTCTGCACCTTCATCTAAAACAAGGTATGCTTGTTTCACGGTGAAACATCGCGCCCTGCCAGGTGAAACGAAACCAGTGAAACTGACCTACCTAGCCTCTAACATCGTCCAACAGTTTAGTGTTACAACGTGACATAATTTTGGCTTACCAATGTTTCATGATTTTTTAAAGAATCCTACCTATCGTTTTTAATTACTTTTTTTTGCTACTTGATTAGACCCTGTGCTCACGATATGCATATTGTTTCCAACTCTTCTTGTAGTAAAACGTAAGTTTCTTAGGGTGCCAATTCAATTTATTTCTAGAGCGGTAGCCAAGTCGGCCACCTGCCCTACGTAAGTAAACTACAACAACAATGTATTGAGCCATGTCTTAGCAACACATTTTAGTTTTCTTCTGTTTTCTTCGTTACTGGACTGTGCGAACCCATTTCAACGATTTGCAAAGTTTTCTCCCACGTGAGAGATTTACCCCCTAGACTGAAATCAGCTAATCTCTTGTTACAGTTAAAAGACACTGTCTGTCATTGAGCTTCCTTTTAACAATATACAACAATGAAAGTATCACAACAATTAAATCTCATCTACTTGGCGGCGACGTACTAGCGTGTGTCTGCACAGGCTAATATTCTTACTGCAAGCTGTTAAACGGAGCAAAGCAGCGTGCTATATATTGTTCTCCCACATGCATTACTACAGCATCAAAAGCGAACCTGGCAAGTTTCAGTTCCTATCACATAATTCGACTAATTCAGCAGACTTCCACGTCATTCTTGGTTCATGAGCTCCATTTGGATACTACCACGTTCGCTTTTGGTGTAGATGCTGGTGAATTGGAACGTTGCTTGCATTCTGCCGGGTGTGCATGCGTCGTTTTAAAAGGGTTAACAGTAAAAGTTACACGTACGACTAGATCAAGGGCTGCACTGTCCTACTGGTAGATACATTTACGAAGGAAAACCATTAACCATTAAAACTAGTGATATTCCAGAATTGCAATACTGGTTCCATGGTTCCAAGCTCAGTACTGATTGGAACTGATAGCAAAACGATTTCATATGTAAGAGGCCCCGAGTTCGTGCCTGACCTCAGCAACGCCTTGAATTTTCGGGAAGAGAAGGGCCATGTGATACTTCGTGGTCATGTCGATTCTGGCATGTAAAACATAGGTCGGAAAATAGTTGCCTGCCTTTATTGACATTTAGCATTGAAAATGTCGTTCTTTGCCCCTTTTTTTTTAAAGTACAAATTGCTCTTTTTTACCCCGTTGTTGTCCTCCACCTCCTTTTGAAAGTCTGCGGGCCCCTATCACCCTGCTTAAAATGCTTACAAAACAAGCTTAAAATTTCAAGTGTCTTATTTTTTCTTTTTTTTTCGGTACATCTTCTCACCCAAGGAATGCAGCACCAACTGTTGGGTACGCCCTTTAGCTACATCTTGTATACACATAGAAGCAAACATTTTCCGATGTCCACTGGTGAGGCGTGTGCCTAAAGAATTCTAGGCCTATCTCTCCCGTCTCGTTATTGAAGGTGACTATGATAAAGTGGACAACTAAAAGTTTCCCATTTGACTTTGGGGAAAATGTTATTTTTAAATCGAGCAGAGTTCAAACATGGGCTAAACTTTACACTTCCTGTACAAGAACAAAATCTATCAAAATGCCCATAGGACAGACATAAAGAAACCGCACAAAATCGATAACGATATCGTCGGAATTCCCCAAGTATCTTCCATTTATCATGGAGACGGAGGTTTTGAAATTAAGAGGACTACATATCAATCTCATCTTTGCTGAAGCCGTAAAGCTCAAACGCATCTTGACACATTTCAGATTTGGTATCATTTAGTTTGTGGCTAGGCCATCTTTATCCTGTGAACTGAGTTTGGGGTGAGTGACCGCAGTATGGTAAACACCAAAGTGTCACACTTGATTGCGGAATGGACCGAGTAACGCACATCGCTCTTTGTTTTCAACTGATTCGCTCTGATACGCCAGCTTGTAAACACATCATTACGACTTGTCATTTAAAGTAAAGTCACACTCGTTTTCCTACTGGACCGAGTGTTCGCGAATGAAGTGACACAAATGGCTAGTACGAGTTCACGAGAACGTGCAATTTGGTTTATGTCTGAATAAATATAAACATAAACCTAGTTCCGTTGCCGTACGGACTTAAAGTGGCACTATCACCGAATGAATGTCTGCAGAATCAGGCAACATCTAGCGCTATCTAGCACTTACTCAGTGGCGCAACTAGGGTTTTGTACTGAGGGGGCAACACTAGCCATTTAGCCTAATGGTGTGGAGGGAGAAACCAATAACAGCTATAGGGGCTCTGGGTGAGCGCTTTGAGCTCCCCCAGCGGGGTCCGGGACCCGGAAGCTGACGCATTTTTACCATTTTCCGGCACTTTCCGGCCTTGAAAAGTGCTGTTGGAAACATTTTTATAATATCAGTTTTACTGGTTGCATGTATACGCATAAAAAAAAAAACGTAATGTAAATTTTTCAGTTTTTCATACTAAAAACTTATTTTTTATAAACAAACTACGTCTTCAGGATAGTCAAGGTTTTTTTCAGCTATGCAAAAAGTGACTTGGCCAATTTGCCGAGTAAGTCTTCAAAATCTTTTAGAGAGGGCGAATCGCCCCTTATGCCCCCCCCCCCCCAACCCACTAGTTACGCCACTGCACTTACTTGCATCAAGCAAAGGAATGCACAACGCCACTTCTTTTAACAAAACAAACAAGCCACGACAACCTTAATTATCGAGTAAAAATTTGGTACGTCTTCGTGCACCTGGAAGCAAACTGTAAAGGTTAACAATATCACTACCGCTAGATGGCGCCACGGCATTTTCGTACGATTTTCAATCGGTGATAGTGCCCCTTTAAATATTAAACGACCCGACCGGCGAATTGAATGGATGACCCCTGAAACAAAAGGCACGAGCATGTCACTAAATATCGGGGTGACTTGGGTATAGAAAGAAAGTCAGAGCCCCCCCCCTCCTCCCCCCTTATCTGTGAAGGGGCTCCTATGTACTAAAAGAGGTACCGATTTTAAAATCAACCAAATTAAGTTTTTAACTCATGCTATTCCAATGATATTGACCTTGGCCGTTATCATTCCGCTTACGATGCTTAAGTAACGTTTGAAATTTTAATTAGAAAATTTTTTTTTTAATTGAAATAAGCTAACCTGTAATTTATTTATCCATGGATTGGTTGGAGGTAAGCAGGTGGTAGGGACGAGGGGGGAGGGGGGGGGGCGTGACGAAATCGCAGGTGTGACCCGTACGATAAGTTTGCGGGCCTGGGCCCAAACCTACGTTTACCAATGTTCACAAGCAAAAACCGAAAAAAATCCGTGAAAAGTCTTAAGATCAACTGAATTTCTGGGGGCCCGGGGCAACCCCTTTTCCAAACAATTTAGGATTTTTTTACGTATTTATCCCTTTATTTGTAGTTTCGTTCTCTCTTCGTTCTGCGGTCTAGTTGAATTCAATGGGTTTCATTTATTGATGAAAGACGTGACGCGTATGCTTTTGGGTGTCGATTTATGTGTCAAATTTAGTTATTGGGCAATAATTTTTGAATAATTTCCCAGAATATCTTACGTCTGTTGAATGACTGAGTGTCAAAAGTCGCAACCGGTTACCCATTTTATTGATTTGCGAAGTCGAATCCACAAAGGGCACAGAATCCATGTGGAAAACGGGAAATGAAGCGAATAACAGGTTTAAAGATTGCCATGAATACGAGACAGGTAGACTAGCACCAGATGGAAGCTCTTTTGCTCAGCTTCGCACCTCACCTCATTTACATTTTATTGGACTGTATTGGATTTTACTCATAGTTCGTGTTAACTATCAGGGATTCTACAGTTGTTAAAATGTTAATATATGGCCTCACATACTGTTACGCGTCAAATGCAACAACGAACAATCTTGTTCTTCTTCTTCTTGGGAAATTTTTCTGTCAAACTAACTCTTTACCATCACTCTTAGAGGCATGCTTGTTGATACAACTTCATTAACCGGACGAAGTAACGCAAGAAAACGTGAAATTAAGTAATTGATATACGGAAATCCTAACGTGCTCAGTTGACGTAAATGATCACATAAAAAAAAGTGGTGAAAGTGTAAACAAGCTGCGAATAGTTTGACCTTTCAAAGAAGTGATGGTAATAGACGTAAAACATTCACCAAGTTCAATAGTTAAATAAAAAGCTTGACCATTGCTTCTTTGCAAATTTTAGTTTTTTTTTCTTTAACGTCCTATAACCATAGCTCCAAGATAAATAGCTAAAAATCTGTTAATTCCTGATGATTTTTTTGACCACCAGTGAACTTTTTGTAATCTTTCAAATTAGCAAAAAATCTACGGAATTCTGTTCGAATCCTTGGCCAAGTTTGAGAGAAATCTTTCTTCGGTGGACGTTGACAGCCGCAAGGTCAACACAATGTCTGTCAAAACTATATATCCACTTAATATCAGGAAAGCTCACAAGAGTTTTTCCCTGTTTACCTTCGTTTATTGGATGGATGAATATAATCCAACCCGAATTCCACATCCGTATTATTGGTTGATTCCGTGAATAACGTCGTTTGAACGTTCAAGGGAAGTAGGCTGACGATAACCAAGCCAGTGGAACAAACGTTCGCATGAGAGATTTGCATTGAACTTGACCAAAACAATAATCATTCAACTGCGAAACAACATCCACGACTGAGAAAGTACACCGGAGATTTACCGGGTAGCCTATTTGCAGATTTTAATGGAATTTTTTTTTGGTCAGGGCTGGCAAGATGGGGGCAGAGGGAGGAGGGCGGTGGTGGTTTCAAAGTGGACAACTTGGAACGGGTCCGGGGATTATTATTTGGGTAACATTTTATATTATTTAAAAGTTAGCGTAATGTTTTGTAGACCTAAACTCATCACATACATCTGGAATCACGGAAAATGCTTTGGCCTGCCCCCGAAGCTTTCTGACGGAGCTACTGGCGCTCACACAGACTCCCTAAACAGAAAAGGAGGTCCCCGACACAGAGTTTGTATCAGACCGGGGAATCCTGACCGACCCTGTTTTCTGGTTTTACCAGGGTTCTTGTTGATTGTTGGGGGTTTTTCAGTTTCTAAAATGTTACATTGTAAAAAGATGAGTTTTAAAAAAAAAATATAGAAAACTCACCTAGAACTATTTTTACATGCGTTTTTAGCTGAAAAAAAAACAAAAGCGTTTTACAAATAGGATGGACTGAGTATAGACTTTTCAAAACATTAGCGCATGGGGTTACCTTTGCAACAATTTATTAATGCATGTACAAAGCACATGTAGCGACAAAAGTGTTTAAAATAAAACAGTAGTGTTTTTAATCTTTAAAAAATGAGTCTTTACACTTGCTTTGAACGTTTTCCTTTAAAACTAGTGTTTAAACCTAAAACATTTATGATAAACATAAGAGTTTTCGTTTAAAACATTTTCAAAAACTAGTGTTTTAACGCATTTCACGTTCGCAACACAATAACGCTATATTTTGACAGGTCTCTTCTCATCTCCATGCTATTTTGTAAAACGCTTTTATTAGTTATTTTCAGTCAAATACATTTTTTAAATAAGTCTATAATATGCTTATTTTAAAACATGTTTTGACAATGTAATAAATAACCTCACGTTAATTTTACGTGTTAGATGCAACAATGAAAAATCTTATTGTTCTTATGCTTCTTCCTGTCGGGACACATATTCTGAGAAACCTAGCGTCCGTTCTGTTCAAAGCCTCATTTGCATTCTTGTTTCGATGTTAGTAATAATAATAATATAATAATATAAGTTCGTTGCAAACGCAACCGAAATGGCAAGGACCTGGTGGTCACTAACATCCGATGTTAAAACAAAAATTAAAAATTGTAAAGTTTAAAAGTTTAAAACGAAGATGGTTGACCGGCTGTAAAGGAAGGGTTGATGGTATAGGGTTGGGGTCACGAATGCCTTACCACCAAGGTTAGACCTACCAGGGACACAGTGGTCCCCGATGGCATCGCCAAACGTGAGGGACGAGTGAGGGGAAAAGCCGTAATTCTTCAACTGCAGCGTACAAGTTCTATGGTAGCCTAATTTTAAGAAAGAACCAAGTTATGGCCAAAAACTGTCTCATATTAGCATGCCAGTCGGGATGGAATGATTTCAAAGCTAAGCGCATATTCTAAATTGTTTCATCTGTGTTGATCCACAGTTTGTTAAAACCTAAAGCAATAGTTGGACTTGTTTCGCCGTGCTTTCGTTGTAATTGTTAAACTGCTGATAAGTAGAGACACTAATTGGATAGGTTTGGGAAGTTTGATACGGGAAGAACCACCTATAAAAACACTAGCAGTCGTGCCCGGCTTCACCCGTGGTTGTTTCCCAGTTTTTGGTTGTTGTGGCCTGACTGTTGAATGCGACAGGCAATTTTTCTTCCTGTAATACTACCCTTTTCCTTGCCTGCTCCCTTTTACTCCCATCACCTCTCAGTCCTCATCCTCACCATCCCCATTCTTCTCGTCCCTCACCCGTTTCCTCTCCCTCCCCTCTCACCTTCCCTGGCTCTCCTCTCCCTTCCCATCATCTTGCCCGTCCCGCTACTTCCCTTCGTCCCCTTTGCTACACATAGTTGAATTCGGATGGGTCTTGAATTAAATACTGTCCCACCTCCTCCCCTGCCTCTCCCTTTTTGGGAGACTGGTCAAAATTGATATGGTCTCCTTCTCAAACAACCAAAAAGGAAACCTATACGGTTTAGTTAATGCGTAATCAAACGCTTAACGGTAACAGACACACTGACCTCCCCGCCCCTTCCCAATCTCTTTAGTCATTATAGCAATAGAATGCCAAAAGTAGGGCTAACAGACGTATTGCTAACAGACGGGCTGTCCCCGTCCACCGAACCAGTCCCTCGTGCATGATGTCATTTAAGACTTTGAGCTAAGATGACTGTAGAGCAAATTGTTAGTCGAGGCAACAATGCGCCAGTTTCAACTTTTTGCAGGTAAAAGAATTAACACGCTCACCCTCTCCCGTTTTCATTGTTGGGGTTCTCGCGGTATTTTGCTTTTGCGGTATTCGTCCTTTTGCTATTAAACTTTGCTTTATAGTGTAAAATGCTAAGGGCAGAATTGCTAGTTTATTCAACCACACCTGGAGCACACTACTTTCTACTTTCTACTTGAATTTTCTGATTACTGAGCTCTAGGTGAGAATTACTTTGCATACTGGGTCTGGTTTGGCTTCCTAGGAACCTATAAGCATTCGTAAATGACTAATTACTGAAATATAGGCCTGATAGAATGCCAAGAACAGAGCTAATAGATGCACTGCCTAACACACGGACCTTCCCTGTCCACCGATCCACTCCACTTGGCACTGACTAGTAGAGTGATAACATACTACCGTTTTGTTCCCTATAAGGGCGTAGAGAAAAATCGTCCAGATGTAAGTTCTATCTTCTGTCTAGCCGTTGTTCTAAAGTAGTAAACATTGTATGCAATTTTTCAATTACGGAATGATCCATTAAATTTATTAAAAAGCGTACGTAATGCAGGACGCGTTGAATCTGGGGCAGCTTAATACGGCACTGACCTTTCTTTTTTTTTTTTTTTACTTACACGTGCGTATCTATTAACGTTTTAGAAAAAAATATATATCTTGTAAACTGATTAGGCAGTAATAAAGTGTATCGGTTGTTTGTTTTTCCCCCCGAGTCAAAAATTATTAAGTTGAATCATTTTGTCTTCTGTAGTGCGTGTTTCACTCATCGGAAAATAAATTTTGGATAGCGTTACTTATTTTGGAACACACCAAATTTATTGTAAAGTGTTGGACTCTAGTCTCATTGGGTCTTAGTTTTTGTTTCTTTCTCTGGCTGGTGCACTATTGTATGATTGCGTATCGTTAAAGTAGCATGCCTTCTTACCTACACTCCGCATCAGTATACAAACGTTGAATTCTCAATCTACATCGATTGGGATGAAGCTCATTGACTCACACGAAAAACGGAGCTTTTATGTCAATCAGCCTTGATTTCAACACACCTTCCACGTGAATGGA
>JAHWFP010222736.1:0-26929 GCA_023313725.1 Lithobius niger | reverse complement strand
CTCTAAGCATTCCTTAAAATTTGTGTAGTACCACACCATAATACTATTTTTCTTGTTTTACCAATTTTCAAGATTTGTTTTTAACGCTTTAGCGAGTTTTGTTTTTAACTTCACAAGGCCTCATAGGCTGTGCATAAGG
Source organism: Lithobius niger (assembly GCA_023313725.1). Classification (NCBI taxonomy): domain Eukaryota; kingdom Metazoa; phylum Arthropoda; class Chilopoda; order Lithobiomorpha; family Lithobiidae; genus Lithobius; species Lithobius niger. Next base: position 26,790 of record JAHWFP010222736.1, on the reverse strand, counting down.
TAAACTATTGCAGTAGGTAGGTATTTCCTGGCAGTAGGTAGGTACCAGGCAGTGGAGTAACGAACTTAGGCTGGGTCCCTATGCAAAACCTCTCGTTGGGCCCCTCTTTCCCAGAGAAAAATATTTTCCAACATAACGCACCGTATGCCTAAGATTCAACCCTGAATTTTCAAGGATTATGCAAACCACTGACACACTGTCATGCTTACATCAGTAAAGGCACGAATGTGTTCAATTACCATAAGTAACTTGGCACTTTACATATACCAGTATGTAGGTGGTGGTATCTGTCACACCACCTACCAGTATAGTGTCTTATAATTTCACGTGTTGTGACAACACGTCTCATCACAAGACATTATACAGGTGCCACTACATGCTCGTATGTAATAGAAGATCAAGACAAAGATTTTGCCGTGCCCCCTCACTTAACCTAATTTCTAGATCTAGTCATTTAACTTTAGTAATGTAAGCCTTAGTTCATCACAGTAGCAATGAGTAGGTGGAGACGCATCTTGATCAACGAATTTAAAAGCCTTAAACTCAAGTAGCCATTATTGTAGCCACACCTGATCCCAATTTCAATTCAACTTGTTGGTGCATCATAGTGCTTCTATCCTCGGTTTTGAAATGCTCGGGCGGGTTAGTGGCTAGAACGGGTGACCAACGCGATTTTGCACTGAAGTTAAAGATTATGTGTACCAGTTATTTCAATATAGTGTCCCTCGGACTAGGCAAGTACTTACAACGAACATGAAATAAAAGCCGTATTTTAATTTCTAACGCTAATTTTGGCTTCTTGTTCACAAACTACAGTAACAAAGATACAATATATCACCTGCCCCCAACCAACCTGCAAGGTTGCGGCCATCTTGGTGACTAAGCAAGATGGCCACAACCTTGTAGGTTGGTTGGGGGAGGGTGACATTTTTATCTTTGTTACTACGATATGTGAACAAGTGCCAAAAATTAGTGTTGAAAATTGCAATATGGGTTTTACTTCATGTTGTGTGACTTCTTGCCCAGTCCGAGGGTAACTGGATAGAAATCTTCTCATCCACTCACATATTGGAAACTGTTTTTGATTTATTTAACAAAACATTGATTTAAAACGGAGTAAAAATTTAACACACACTGTCGGCTACTAGTCTCACAGTAAACCCAGAGATCATCATCAAATATTTTCCCGTACCACATGCTCAGGATTTATTTAGTGAACTAAATGGATGCGACACATTGTCGTTTATCGACTTGTCTGATACAATTCTTCAAATGGACTTCATTGAACGCTCCAAGTCTCTCCTCAGAATTAATACACGCTTACACCTATTTGAGTGGCAAACCTCCCGTTAGGCTAGCGAGCACTACCGGTATTTTTCAAAAATGGCTGGGAGTTCTTCACCAAAATGTTTTGCATTCCACAACGGGAGCCAGAATACTGGCCATGATTATTTATTGGAAAATGAAGTCCTTGGTTCTGCTGAGGAAGTAAAGGATCTCGGCATCTGATTTTCACGAAATATAAATCAATCACTACATTGTAGAAAAATCACTGCTCTGGCGTTTAAAAGGTCAGCCATTGTTCATATATGTTTTACGTCTGGGTGTATACACACGCTCACCTGGGACTCCAAGGTGTTCTTGAGACCCTCGCTCCAATATGCGACCCCAGTCTGGTTGCCACATCTGCTGGGTGATATTGACCTGGTAGAATCGGCCCAGAGAAAATCCACTAAGCACCTAAATGGCAGGCATGACCTTCCTTATAGTAAGAGGCTTTCACGGAACGGCCTTGAGTCACTTGAACTTAGGCGCCTTAAAATACAAAATACTTCAAGGTCTGTTAAATGTAACGATCTGCCTTTTTTGAGCCTGTTTCTGGCCATGTCTACGTGCGGTCACAGTTGGAAACTTGCAGTACAGCCAGCAAGAACAAGTCGCAGAAAACATTTTTTTGCTGTACAGGTTGTTAGTGTATAGAATGCAGTCTCACCATTGACGATTGACCAGCACACGTTACAGAGATTTAGACGTTTGCTGGACAGGGAAAATCCGCAGCTTTTCCTCAAACGGAGTAATTACCCATTTTTTTTTGGGCTCATATGCAGAATCTATTTTTTTATCACACGCTCGGTATAAGAAACTCAACATCCTTCCGTAGCCATCCTGTGGGAAAACACACTTATTATTACATTACTACCAAGTTCCCACAACGGACCACATCTGTTGAATTAGAAAAGCACCTAAAAGGTTTTGGTATTAGGCATGTGACATCATTTTTCCCACCAAGAATGGCCAAACTGAACGGCCGACGAAAGGCTTTAAACAGGTTTATGAACATCTGGAAAATCTCACGAAATTGCCTTGGAAATTATCTTCTGGTCACCCGAACTACGCTCCATTCCGTTACTAATGAGTTACCTTCAAATTTACTATTCAATCATGAATTACGAATCATTGGCATGGTCGAATTTAGGAGAAGCAGAAAAACCATAAAATGCCCTCATTAATGCAGAATTCCACTCTGTTCGATGTCGGAGGCACAGTATTTTTTTGAACTTTCAGAAGGAAATACGGCCATGAATTTTGTCACGCATAACTAATGAACTGGGAAACCTACAATACTGAGTTTTCGCTTTGGATATGTTAGTTTGGACAAGGCATGCCAATCTGATTGGACCGGCAGATCATTCGCTTCATGCATTTCCTGAGGGATGGTGTTTAACGGAAGTTCCTGCTGTTAGCCAATTGGCTCACTCTAATGAATCTCGTTTTGTACCACCTAGAGATATTTGTCCTGTCCCAAGAGTCCTGTTTCTCTACCTGAAGACTCAAGAGATTTAATTTACCTAACTCAAGGCCTTCTGAGAGAGTTCAAGTTCCGTCTAAGATTGAGTGCCGATCGATCTCGCAAGACAATCGCCGCGAGTTTTCCGCCGTCTCTAATACAAGTTACTAACCCAACTGAGCATGACACTAGTCTGCCCACACTCTAAAGACAGATGTTATGCCCAGTACGCCCTAGTAGTCCTACTTCTAAACTTTCCAGTAAAGGCAGTCACCACGACGCTCTAAACGCGATATCACCAAACCAGTACGATTAAACCTGTAACAAGTGCTAGACTAATTGTGTTGAGCTTTGTAGCCAATTTTCCTTTTTCTTTCTGGTTTGTTTTTATCTTTTCAGGCTCCCTTCCTTTACTTTAAAGACCGTGAGAGGTTGTTCCCATTTTGGCCCGCATTCATTTGAAATTAACAGCGTGTATTCCTTTTGAATTTTCGATGCTATACATGCTTCTTTCTAGGTTATCCAATGACGTGTATTTTGTTTACTTTACCTTCTCACTATTAAATAAATATTAAAAGCTTTTAAAAAGTTTATTAGCAACAAATTCTAGAATACGCACGCATTGTAGTAATAAGTTGTAGCTAGGTGTATCAACAATTATGTTTAATTATTAATTCCTAGTAGTCAGTTCAAATAACCAATGTAGTAATTGCATTCTAGTTAATGTATTTTGGTTGTAGTCGCTATATAACTCGACTTTCAATTTCTTATCGAGAGGCAGTGTGGTGTTCTAAGATTGTTTCTATTCACACCCCAGTACGTAGACATGACCTTCTACACATGACCTTCCAGTACACGACTTTCTACTTTTTTTTTATAGAAAGGAGCAGTGTGATTAGAACATCACACTGCTCTAAGATTGTTCCTACCCACACCCCGGGTATGTAGGTGGCACTATATGTCAGATCACCTACTCTGTGTTGTCTAGTGACATCACAATCCTATATAATAAAAGCTCAAGAGACAGTATTAGCCGTGTCACTTCTCGTAACCCAATTTGTTAGTAGGAGTCTAATCATTTAACCTTAGTGATGTTAGCCTCAGTTCCTCACAACATTAAAAGCATAATAACTGTTGCAATTTTGATCCTTAATCAATGTTTAAGATGAACGTTACGTGATGCAAACATTTCAGTGACATTGACTATGTTCATTTTATTTGCTCTCACACACTCAATAATGGCCAAACTAAGGCCTTTTAGTAGTTCAGTCGACGTAGTACTCTGACTCTGAAGATAATTTTTTTACGAGTTTTAATTTTGAGACCTTACAGTCTATGAGATTGGGACCAGGGCTTGAGATTCAACCGGCAGGTACGGACGCAACTTGACCCTTTACACCGTTTGACCCATTCCACAGACTGCATGTTTACGACGGTTGTTTGCATACCAAAGGCGCTACTACCTCCCCCCCCCCCACCCCCCACTCCCACGCAGCGTCTGGGGTTCTGGTCCCCGCAAATATACTACGTTACACCACTAGACCAGGTTTTGGCACAATGCGAAGAACGTGTAACAACAATGAAAAGAGATTCTATAAACATTGTTGTGCATGTACCAAAACCTGCTTCCTACCCACCACCAGATATTTTCAATTGCATTAGCTTATGCCTAGTCTTTGAGGTCGGGTGAAAGTGGAAAAATAAATAAATGCATAAAAGATTTTAGAGAATAACGGTCATTATTATGGAAATTTATTTTAATCGTTCGAAAATGTTAAGTGTTAGCATATAGCACAGCAGTTCTGAATTTTATCTCGGTCCTTTAATGACTGTCAATTCTGCCAAAAGGGAAAGGATTAAAACCACATTTCTATGCATAAATACCAGATCAAAAATGGGAAAAAATCAACAAGATATCGGCTTCATCGAGCAAGATCGAACACCCGACTGAGTTTGGACTTTGTGTCCGTGAGTGTGTTTGTCTGTTTGTTTCACGATAACGTTAGCTTTTTTTTTTTGGGGGGGGGGGGTTGATATTTCGTGACAAGGGAAAATGCAGGAGTTTGAAGATGAAGCGCCTACCTCAAGTATTTCAGAGATAATCGGTTTTTCCGTTGGATGGCTAAGCTAGTTTTCAGTAGCAGTGTCAAGGAAGCCGGCTTTACTAGGCTACTGGCGCCCAGCACTACACGAACAGCACAGACTCCATCTGTTAGCGTAATTCAAGAGAAAAGAATGCAGAAAATAATTACAAACGATAACAAACAAAAAAACATTATTAAGGGTCTACTACCAATTTCACACGTTTTGGTACAAAGCCATCGCTACTTTTATCCCTTCTACAGCAAATATCGAGTGTGGAGGCAGAGCAATCGAGATACGATCGGTGTTGGATTCGTTCACTTGCAGCATTTGCTTGCTTTAGATATAGAAATTGCCGGAATTTTAATTATTGTGCCGGGGGGGGGGCGGGTTAAAATAACTGGCTAAGGCCCCGGTTTTCTGTTCATATGTACGCTACTATTACTGCTCTTCGGCTTAATTAAAGCTTACGTTTTTGTGTTAATTTTTCTTTTATTTTGTGTCCTATGTTTAATTACTTCTTATTTTTTTGCATGTCCCAGTGCCCCCCTTAGATATACGCCCCTTGCTGCTGCCCATCCTGCCAGCCCTTTCATATTGTGGTTCTGGTCAACATTTGTTTTGTGCGGAAAATGGAAACAAAAGAATTTCTACCTAGGCGTATACCTGAGGTCTGAAGATCACTAGTACTCGGCAGAGCGAGAGACGGTATAATTCATCAGTTTTTTTTTCTGTTTTCTCATTTCGTATAAATATGTTTATTTATGTATTTAGTATCTCGCACAATACAGTCATATAGAATGGCTGGCTGTGGGTTCACAGCATGGAATTCTATATTCCGCATTTCTAGTTTCGAGGTTTTTTTTTTCTTTCTTATCGCATTTTATTTCTGGTATAGTTAGTAGCCTGAGGCACTGCACCACTTAAGAACGCACTAACACCAAAAGTCTTGAATGCATGTACTACATGATGGTGAAAATAAGGAATAAAAAAGAAATAAATGGAGTTAGTGAATATTTAACAGAAGTTATGAAATTTTTAGAATATAACCACTGCAGGTGAAAAAGTATTTTAGGAGTAGAAAAAAAGATTGCAGACCCTGCGAAACAGTTGACGGAGAAACAGTTGATGAAAAAAGTAGGAAAGCTCATTTGGAATGGGTTAAGGAAGAGAGAAAGAATGGCACTTTATTACACGAGAAAAGGAAAGAAAGGCAAAAGCTTTATAAAAGTGCTGTTATACTTTGCAAAAAAAGTAAATTCAGTTTAAAATAAAAGAAATTCCTGAAAACAATTAGGAAAGTTAGTTCGGAGGCCTTTTGGGGGATCAGGTTTATAAAATACGAAAAATTAACAACATGAATGTGGGCAAAATTAATAAAATTCAGGATGATCAAGGAATTTTAGAAATTGGAAAAGCAAATTTGCTAACATTGAAATTAGCAACAATGTGCAAGAGCAACCGGAGGCTAAAAGGGAAAAAAAAAAGTTGTAAATTCCAATCAGGAAAAAGTGAAAGTCAGTAAACAAGAAAACACGAGGCGATTAAGAGCTTAAAAGGTGGGGAAAGGTGGGGAAAGGTGGGGGAAGGTGGGGACCTGATGGGCTTACAGTAGAATATATTAAACGGGGAGGAATGGAATTTTGGGAATGGCGGGCAAAACTAATTGTAAAAATTTTTACTCATGCGGGCGTGTTAGAAACAACACTAACGTCTTGGATTAAACTATTAATGAAAAATAAATAAGGGGATGCTAATGATTCAAAGAATTGTAGAGGGATTTCCTTAGCTAGTGTTCTGTCTAGCTAAAATGATACATAAAATTAAAGAAAATTAATGAGGTGTGAAATATTGATTACCAATCTAAATTTTAAAAAGGACATTCTACAAAAATGGCAATTGAAGTGCTAATGGAAGTTGGACAACTGTTATTTAAAAAAAAAAGAAGGATAATTTGTATGATTATTGATGTTAAGAAAGTTTTTGATAGCCGTAGGTACATTGCAATTTGGGAAAAGCTTATTAAAGTGGGTAAAAATAAACTTGTTGAATATGACTGAAGAACAGTATAGCGACAAACATGTAAAATTATTTAGGAAGGGGAAATAATCAGAAGGTGTTAAAGTAGAAATTGGAATTAAACAAATGAGTCCATTGTCACCAATTTTATTTGCATCAGTAATTGATGATGTATCAGATGAAATTAATAAATTAATCGTTGGGTGTTGGATTAAGAATGTAAATTTTAATATAATTATGTACGCAGACGATATCGTTATGGAACCAACAAGAATTAGTGCATTTTTTTAGAAAAGAAAGGTTACGAGATTAATGTGGAGAAAACAGTGACAATGGAAATTAAAGAAGGTACACAACGATTAAAAATTAAGGAAATTAGAATAAGAGGAAATAATATTAAATGGATTACAGAATTAAAACTTTTAAGGACTTCGATACAACAAAATTTTAAATGGGAAAAGCAAATGAAGTGTACACACAGTAAAATGAATATATTGGGTAACTCAAGTGTTATATTAGACTAGAGCAGGGATGGCGAGCCTTTTTTTACACATGTGCCAATAAAACAAAAATTAGCTTAAAAATCGTACAGTGTGTGCCACATTAGTGCCACTTCTATTCTCACAGATGCTAATTTTTCGACGCATGGTTCGTACGAGTTGAGCTTCATTTTGATGCATGCTTCGCTATTGTCTTCCAGGAGGCGATTTCGTGTGGTCGAATAGATGGTGTTCATCTACTTGTCAACGTTAACGTTTTAAAAAGCCAGCAAGTGCACATGTATACAGTAAAATGCGACGTTTCGGGATTTATCATCCCGTTGTCAAGCAAAAAATATATTTTATAGCATAAGCTACAAGTCAACAAGATACACTTAAATGGTTTCCCATTCTAAAGAAAAGCAAGCCAGAGCAGTAAAAGAAAAGCTATTGTCAGCAATAGTAGCTGGACTCGTCTTACTAATAATGCAAATGCCTACCTTTTTCATGGCGGCAAAGTTGCAAAGAAGTTCGTTCCAACATTGAAATATAAGTTGATCTACGTTTGGTAGTTTTTTCCTTGCAGCCCAATCCTGATGCTATATACCGCATGCTACAAGTAATTTTGACATTACCACGAGTCTCCCACTTCACTCAAGCCATACGTCACATGAGCATTGGATTGCTCCTATAGGGCAGCGTCAAGTGACGTCATATTGCCTACGAGATAGCATCTGGAGGACATAACTACAAGGTGCACTAGGTTAAAATGTAAGGGAAAACAACAACATTTCTAGTCAAGACAGTGCTTTGAGAGCGGTTTTCTTAGGCTTAAAAAAACGTTGTTTTCTCCAACAACAAAAATCGCGCGTTATAGGCTTAAGAAATCCAGTCTAGTAGCATTGGCTTCAGTAATACGCTCTTCTTTTCCCCATCAAGTGTCCCTTGCAGCTAACCCAGTTACCGGCTCCACCATAGAGTTATATACAATAATACTACGTTATGTCACTGCCCTATTGTTCGTAAAGAGAAGTGGAGGAAAGCAAATTAAAGCTTCCTTGCTCTAACTTCTTAAAAGTGCGTTTATTTGGAAGGGAAAAATACGTCATCGTGCGCTAATTTTTCGAAAGGATCGCGTGCAACTAAAAAAGCCCCTGTGTGCCACCTCTGGCACACGTGCCATAGGTTCGCCACCCCGGGACTAGAGGAAGCCCGTGCTACGCACGGGTGGTGTTTGATGCACCGTTAAAAACACTGGGACGCTTTCCTTCCTCATGTGTTTGTTACGGAATGCGTGTATCCCGTCTATGTGTTTTTGCGTACCCTGGCTAGGAAAGGTTGTTTTTCGTTTGCTTCACTCCCTCATTTAGCGTATCCCTTGTTCCGGAGTCCATACACTTACATTACATATGATTCTTTCCTGCAAAAATGGTTGGAATACGCGTTTGTACATGTGAAATAAATAAATACGCCTTTGTGCATGTGACATAATAAATCCGCCTTTGTACACCGGAAATAAATAAATAGGCATTGGAGACATTGTAAGGTAGGATTAAACAAACGAAGCTTCAACAATCAGCAAGAGGGCGAGCAGGCTCATTCTACCTACGGTAGCAAAGAAAAAGGGCGAGCGACCGACAATGAAAGCGGATATGTGCTCTATCAATTACTTGCGGCCGTTTTGTGGCCGTCTCGTTGCCGTCCATCCTACGCGACAACTCGACAGCAAGAGGGCGAGCGTGCTCATCCAACAATGAAGACGGATATGTGCTCTATCAATTACTTGCGGCCGTCTTGTGGCGGCCGTCTCGTTGCCGTCCATCCTACGCGACAACTCGATTTTATTAATAAAGATTGGTAGAGATTTATAAGAGGAAGCAAAATCTTATCTGTTGGAGATTTTGATCTCTATGAGCTTGAAATGTGAATCGATGGTGGGAAAAAGAAATGGGGGCGGGGGATATGCCAAGATCACATCACTGATTGATTAAAAGATGTTAGGTAAAAATAAAAGGTCCAGATATCATAAGGCATGCGGTGAAGCAGCAATACTGACATGGGGTTTAATGGTGCTGCGGAAAAGAACTGTTATGTGGAAACACAAAGTAAAAATAAGCTAATGGGGAAAAAAAAGGGAAACGGAGCTTGGAAAAATTATTAGGGAAGGTTTGAAGTAATATGGGAAAGTAAGCAAGATGGCAAAAGAGTTTTATAAAAAGACTGGTCCTGTTTGTACAAGCAGTGGCTGTAATTACAGTGAAAATCCATTGAGGGTGGACGAAGAGAGAAATGCAGATCGATATGCAGATGTGTATTGGAATTTGTTTCTTTTTAGCATTTTTATATTTTTTATGCTTGTTGTACTATGCTCAGTTGTGCGAGAATAAAGCACTCAATCAATTACAGAACACATTAGAAAAATTTTGCCTACAAATGAAACCAGACTGATGTCAAGCAACTACCCTTGGCCTAGGCAACTAACTATACCAGAAATGAAATGCGATAAGAAAGAGAAAAAAATTTAGAAACAAAAATGCGATACGCCAAATGCCACACTACCATTTATGTTGGCCAAACTCAAAGAGAAATTTAGAAAAAGGTTGACCGCCCCTAAATCCAACTTTAAGCTACAAATTACCACAAATTCTTTGGTACAGCATTGCATAATTTCGGAAAATCACCAAATAAGATAAATACAGGGCACACCCACATATTCTGTACCAAGAGCCGTTACTAAGAAACTTTGCTAGCCTAGAAACCCTAGCCATTTTATCTCACGCCCCCCTCCCCTCCCCGTACACAACCATGTTGTATCAGATAATATATAATTATATATATATATAAAAGAATACATCCCAGTAACCCAAAAATTAGGATCAGGACGAAATATACAAATAACCCATCAAAATCTGCATATTCGAAATTCAGCTTCCATGTTTTTCGCACACTGCAGCAGCCAATCGGGGTAATCCAATGAGCCTCACTTCGAACCTGAAATCGTAGGAGAGAGGTGTGGACTTCTTTCGGCCTTTTGTTGACTGTTCCGACCAGGTTGCAGCAAGTTTTTAAAACTTTTGACAATTGTGTTATTTTTATTGTGGCATCAGTGGACATGTTTATCATGTTGTTCCTTTGATTGTGTTTTGTGCACTTGAGAACGGGGTGAAGATAACCGAAACGCAGTGCAATAGAGTTTATTCATGCACACTATTTAGGCTTCTTAAGTTAAAATATGAAATAAAAACATAAAATTCTGCAGTTAAGGTGCCACACTTTAAAATTTCTTCTACAGTTTAATTCCATACTATTAAAGCTAACACAAAAGCGTTTTTCTCTTCTTGAATTTATAAGCTAGGATGTGTAAGCAAGAAAAACTCATCTCCACTGTATTTCGGGAAATACTTTTTTTCCGTTGACAGTAACGTTACCGGGGACCAAAAACCTCCGCACATGCGGGGCATCGTCTGGTCTGGAGTGAAAAAGACCGAAATATTTTCCAAGTTAATGACACTGAGTGACAGTTCAAAGGAAATTACAAAACATGACCATTCCTTCTTTCAGTTACTAGTAATATTTAAGTTGCTTTCGTTTAACGTCTGAAGTCTTAGTCAGTGGGGCTAACTTTTCGAATTTTTTGGTCTGTTGATACCACTCCTTTGAAAGGCCGAAAGGTTCTAAACTTGGCGGCCATTTGACTACAGTTTTGGTTTTTTGATACGAGACCCTTTTTCTTTTGTACTTCTCGATCACGTTATTTTTTCATGAGTATTTATCCTTTAGGAGGGTTTTAGCTTCTTATTTTAGTAAGTGTTTGAAAATAAACCAACGTTTTCTAAAATTTTAGCTGAATTAAGCGATTCGCGGTCGGTCATTGCTATTTCATTACCGAAGTACTTCACTCTTGCTTTGCTTGATGTTTATTTCTCAGACAGATCAACTTTGCGAATGACAATAAAGTGAAAACAAAGATAGACCGGCTTTTGGACTCGCTGTAGGCTACCATCATAACGGCAGTAGGCCGTTACACATTACGTACAAAATAAGTGATTTATACGTACTGGCTCATTTGGAATTCCTCAATTCATGCCAAAACACACAAAACATTACTTTGAGAATTTTTGTTTTCTTTCCGCAAAACGACCACCATGCTTGACTCAAACGGAAAAGACCCCGGCTTACACTGAAAAGACCACAGAGTACATTCTCCTTCAGTAATTATACATATCGAAGCAAAAGGGTCACTGACAAACAAACCACAGATCTATACAGTATATCTCACTTACAGAACGCTATTTGTTTTATGCCCTTTTTAGGGAAATGATGTTAACCTTCGTTAATCATCGGGCTTTTACGGAAACACGAAGGTGCTTCTCGGTTAGGAAACGTTTAATTTGCTGTATCAGCAACATAAAACTGAAGTTAGGCGTAATACGAAATACCAATACCGAAGGGAACGAAATTACAGGTTGGTTAACGAAATGCGATGGGGGATAGTTTCACTATGTCAAATAAGAGTTAAACATCGTAAACCAGACATAAAACATAAACATTATACATAAAACTAAACACCGTAAATCAAAATTAATTCGTAAATCGAAATCGAAATTCGAAAATCGAAATCGAAACGTAAAACGAAATTCCTTCAGAGAATCGTTTTGTGGAAAGAAAAAAATTATCAAACCGAATCCAACTTGTGGTTCTATAAAATTTATAATTGCCTTTCTCGGGAAATGAAACTGGAAAGGAGTTTCGTGCTAAAACGCACAAATTATCGATTTCATAGAAGCACTCATGGAATTATAGCTGATAATTTTTTTTTATGAATGGCGTATCTCGGTGGTAATACCACATGTGGTATCATTCCATTACCACAGTTGCTAAAAAAAAAAAAACCCGCGTACGCTATCTGTGCTTCTTCAGTTCAGAATAAGACTCGTGAAGAACGAAAAGTATCAATACTAAACCAGCCTCTTGAGGTATTACCACTGGTAATCGGACTTCCGGGGAACGAAAGCGCGGATGGTAGCTTGCCAGGGGAGCTAGACTTGCTACGATTTTAATGGAGTCCATGAAGACGTGCTTTAGATACGCGTTAAAAACAGTTATAATCATAAAATGTAATTTGTGCAGTATTATTAGTCAGCTCTCATTACGCCACCATTAGACCAACTAATACGGGGCCAATGAAAAGCTTCAATGGCTTCCCGTGATACTGGGGTCTAATTTTCTTTGTTATATACACAACAAAAAATGTGCCGCATAGGCTTACGTTTGTTAAGATTAGTTTGGATTCTACCGTCGATTAACTTAGACTTTCTTGCTTACTGCTTATTTGTTTGCGGTATCAAATTCTTTTTGTTGGAAACTTTGAAATGGTTGAATAAGATCCTAAACATTCAAATGAGCTTTACGATCTTCACTTACTTGTCATACATTTGCTTAACAAACCACTGCACCACGATGACGTTATTTACTTTTTAAGTGATGGCAATCTTGTTTATGTGTTATTCCTATTCTTCATGTACTTAGTGCTTTTTAATGTTACTTTTCATTTATGTAACGAGTTTTTACTTTGAAAATGTGAACTGTTGCTAACACAAATAAGCATTTTTACATGCTTCGTGTTATCCTTTAATAAATTTATTAAATAAAAATGAAATGAAATGTACACTGATGGTGTACATTCACCAACTAAAACAAACGAAAAAAATCAGACGCCCTTGCAGCCAGTACGACACCTGCTATTCCGCTAAATGCTTTCTTGGTCTCCGAGTCAAGAGGATGGAAGATCGAATCACGTCAGCGACCTAAGGCCATTAAAAAGGATACCCTGCGAACGTACGTCTCGAGTGAAAAGGGTTTTCATCAGAGAATTTTCTGTAACCATTCTAAACAAACAAACATCAGACTATTTTTAAGACGTCATAAGCTCGAGGTTGATGTAACTTCGATTCGACTTCATGGGATAGAGAGAGACCGAGAAGTATCAAATCTAAGACTCAAGTTTGAATTAAGTTCGATTCGACTTCATGGGCTAGGCAGACTGGGAAGTGTCAAATCTAAGAGTCAAGTTTGACTGAACTTCAAGGGCTAGTTAGACTGAAAAGTGTCAGATTTAAGAATCGAGTTTGATTTACATTAATATTTTTCGTATTGAAAATAACGCTTTAAGTAGAGTTGTTTTCAATCGATAAATCACGTCCAAATCTTTTACAGATTTCCGGTTCTTAAAATTAATTAAATAAATTGTAAAAAAAAAAAAAAAAGATTACAGTCGGGTTTCACACCACTTTCAACTACTCACGTAGGTTTTTGCGTTAGGAAGAGGTCAAATGCGAAGTGCGACGAAAACTAGCATTTACTTTATTTTATGAGTTACTTTTTACCTGTTGTGAGACCACTCCATGTTACTAGCTGTCTTCATGGCAATGATATTGGCAAATCACTTTGTTGCACTAAATATCAGTCGATGAAGACTTTTCAAGATCACTACAGTAATTAGTTCCAGCAGCCTCGACCAGCAAATGATTCCAGTAATTCTGATAACCGTCGACTCTTTAACTTTCCCCAAATCACTTTACCACGTATCCAGCAACTCAGAAATCCACTGCGTTGTTATGGCGCGAGTGTGTGCACGTGCGTGGTCTGAGTGACGTTAACCCGACTGACTGTTTTCATAGTAGCGAAAACTACTCTGTGTGATTCAGGTGGTCTAGGAGACCGAAACACACCTGGTCGATACCACCTTGCTGTCATCACAACGCGGGGAGGGAAAGAATGAAAAAGAAAAAAAGACAGTCAAATTAATATGGATGTCGTGATGTTATCATGTGCACGTGGTAACTGACTTCTAATGGCTGATAGTCAGATTAGTATTGCGCTACACGTGGGCTATTATACTTTAGTATACACAAATTAACGTTTTGCCAGGAATTAATTACCAAAAAAATTACTTTCCAGGGTTCAGACAATTTTTTTATTCTCAATTTCCCTGACATTTCCAGGTTTTCCAGGTGCATCCAATGGCAATTTCCAGGTGTTTACAAGATGTTTAGTTAGGGAAACAGGCAGTAGCTAATGTTATTATTAATATTTGTACGAAAATAGTCCAACATCCCAGAAAAACAGCTGTTTAAGAGTAGTCCAGACAGGACATTTACATCACAAATATTGTACCAGCCTAAGATTTGGTTTATTGAAGTAATAGCTAAAATACTTGGAGATATTAAAGCACAAATTAAAATATTTGCTACTAGCCTAGGATTTTGTTTCTGATCTGCCAATTCAATGAAACTTACAGATCAGACACAAGACAATTTTTTTTTCAAATTTCCCTGTCTTTTCCCCGATTTTCAAATAAATTCTTGTTTTCCCTGAAATTTCCCTGAGATTTTGGCTCTATTTTCATTTTCCATGAGATTTCCAGGTTCTCCAGGTTTTGTCTGAACCCTGCTTTCGGCAGGTATGTGGTTTTTATGTTGTGGTAATCATATTCCAAAATTATTTTATTAAAATAACGCTTTAGGGAAAAGCAACATCGTGGAAAAATGGCGAACAAAATTTAGTTTTTAGTTTTTTTTTTGTTGAAGTACCGTTGGTGCGACAAAAATGTTCATCCTTACGAAGTTGAAAAACATTGAATTCTCTATACGTATTTTTGGGTTCTAAGCAGTTTTAATTACGATCAGCCCTTTGAAATGTAATTGCCCTACAAGAAATAGCAGCCAATCATGTTCTACTGCTGTATTTCCTTTTCGTATTCTTAATAACGTACGCCTTGGACCTTCTTTTGTGCCATTAATACGTAATAAAAATTATTGACATACTCAGATTAAAAGTGGAAATGTACTATTCCTAATGTGGGCAATAAATGTTTTACTGGCATTCGAACCGAGCTATAGCCATTGACCTAGTAGCATACTAGTTAGTTTTTTTTTCCGTAAGGAAATTCGTCTTTAAAATCATGCTAAACAATTACTAATTATGAGAAATGGATGTAAACAGGCTCGTCGGATAACCGAAGGTGTATTTTTCTCAATATAAGGCCAAACAAATGTTTCCCCGTGATTAGGGAACATGATATGGCGATTTGTGTATGTTTAAAAGTGTTGTAAGTAGGCTGGTGTGGAGCATAAACAAGCAGGCGGAGCACCAGCCTTAATTGTGATTAAGCATTCCGTATTAGCCTTCTTGGAAGGAGCCTTATTTCCATCGATTTATATTAATCTACTAATATAATAAGCAACATCACGAATTAATAATCACACCACACAGCAGTGGCCCTACATTTAAAAGTAATGTTTTTTCATGGCTACAATTTGAAGCTAACGGTTTTTTTTTCGATCTTCGTGCACATGCTGTCTTAATTGTTTTTTTTATTATATGTACCAGGTGTCTAAAAGCCAGAACGCCATGCACTCCTATGCTTGCTGTCTTTGCTACGGTGTCTAACAATTCTTGGAGCATGTGTTATGTATTACGAATTTTCGTCTAAACAGTTGATTGTTGATGGATAAATTGAAAGAATCCGTGTTTCAGCTAAACACATATAGTTTTAAACCAAACTAAGCTACGTTTCGAAATTTGCAGCGATTAATGATAGAAAGGCTTATTAATTTCTTAGATGCAGGCTTTCGGAGCTGAGCGGAATTATTTCAAAGTAAGCAGCAACAAACGTTGCGTGTGTGACCGTTGTTATTCAGTAAATGAACAAAAATTAGAATTGCAACAATTATTACCCCAATGTACCCCCTTTTGTTGTTAAAGATAACACACATGAATTGTTTCATATTGCAGGGGTTTGCATACTGAATGCTGACTTACTCAGTGATTTTTTTTTAGAATTCAGTAAAACACAGGTATGCGTCTTTTTAGAGGCTGTGCGAAAATCTCGATGAAATGACCTGTTAACCTTTAGTTGCATGAATTAATTTCTGCTACCTTTTTTCAAGTCAGTTGTGGGATTCGAACCAGCATTTACTTGGTTTGGAGACGAGGACGCTAACCACTGGGCTGTTGCTGCTCGCTTTGCTCGGGGTCCACGGGGGCCCCTCACAAAGTTCTTTCACATTCAGTCATGGCAACACCAACAACAAACATGGGAAGGTTGTGACAATGTAGGGGATTAGCGGAAGGGGGAGGGGAGAAGAGGACGACGAGGGGGAGGAAGGGAAGAGGAAGAAGAGGTGAGGGGAGAAGAGGACGACGAGGGGGAGGAAGGGAAGAGGAAGAAGAGGTGAGGGGAGATGTTGAAGATGAGAAGAGGGGTGGGAAGGCGAGAGGAGGGGAAGGAAGAAGAGGACGGAAAAAGGAAGGAGAAGAGAGGATGAGAGGGGGGAGATCACATTATTTGTTTACTGAATGAGGGCATCAACAAGGAACAATGCGGGAGGGAGCGGGTGTTGGGGGAGGGGGGTTATAAATTTATAACCAAAGACCAAACACCAGGGAACTGGGGGAAAAGACGGGGAGGTATACAGACTCTAAACTGCCAGAGGGCGGGGGGGGGGGAGCCAGGAGGGGGCAGTGGGGGACCAGGAACTGGGCTGAGGAGTGAGGTTTTGGGAGGGGGAAAATTGAAAGCACCAGTTACTTTACTAAGACGACGAAACACTGAGAAAGGCTAAGTCCAGGAAATTCAGTCACCGTGCAGCACGGTCCAGCTAGTTACCAATACTGGCATTTTCTTAAGATTTACAACGTAGAAGAACTAGTTTCAAGGAATTTATATGGGAAATGTACCACTGTAAGGGCGCCATCTTGAAAATAGGCGGCGATTTTGAAATTATGCTTATTAGTGTATTAGTGGAAGCTTATTAATGAGTTAACTGGCCGAAGGCAGCCACTCAAGCCACCTGAAATCATCAAAACGAATGATGAAGTGTGCAAATTTCAGGACTCACCTGAAGCCTTCACAGACATTTTTAATGACTTTTTTGTATCGGTCAGTGAGAAAATTCTTGCTGAAAATATGACTGTGGAAGCAGAAACTCCTATTGCCCCAAATGAAAAAGGTACGGGTACTTTTAGACCTGAATCTTTTTTTATGTGTCCTATCACTGCATCTGAAGTTTCAGCCTTGATTAAAAATCTTCTCTCCAATAAGGCCCCAGGTCATGACCAGATTACAGCAAAATTTTTGAAAAAGACCTCAAGTGTCTTTTCCCCAATCCTAGCAGATCTATTTAACAAATCACTTAAAACTGGTATCTTTCCTAATATTCTTAAACAAGCAACTGTTATTCCTGTTTTTAAATCTGGCAGTAAGCAAGACCTGAACAATTACCGGCCGATCTCCTTGTTGCCAGTGTTCTCCAAAATTATTGAACAATGCGTAAAGTCAAGACTTTCTAGTTATATAGACAAGTTTCAGATATTATCTAAAAATCAGTATGGTTTTCAAGGTGGTCTTAGCACCGAAAATGCTTTAGTTGAGTTTACCAGTGCTGTTACTAAGTCCCTGGATGAGGGAAAATGCCCTGTTGCACTTTTTTTAGATATCCAGAAAGCTTTCGATACGGTACACCACGATACCCTTATCGAAAAACTTGAGGCAATTGGTATCCGAGGTACACCTCTTCAATGGTTTTTAAGTTACCTAAATAATAGAACTCAACTTGTTAAAATCTCTAGAACATGTAGCAATCTCAGAGGAATTAAGTATGGGGTACCGCAGGGCTCTGTATTAGGGCCCATTCTTTTCTTGTTGTATGTCAACGACTTTTGCAATTTTGACTTTAATGGATCTCTCTTTGCTTTTGCGGATGATACTGCTCTGTTGTACAATGGTGATACCTACAATTGTTCCATCAATCAGCTTAATCTTGATCTCTGTGATATTAGAAAATGGTTTGCTAGCAATCATATGTTTCTTAATGTGAAAAAAACCTCTTATGTGATTTTTTCTCTTAAAAAGAGTGTGAACTTTGAAGATATGAAAGTAGTTTACCACTACGGAGCATGTGAACAAAACGATGTCTGCAGTTGTCCTGATATTACTAGGTCGTACACCATTAAGTATCTGGGGTTACTTTTTGACCAACACCTTAGGTGGAACTTTCACATCGACTACTTAGTTAAAAAACTAAGAAAGGTCTTGCATGTTTTTTATTACCTGCGTAGGGTGACTGTTCGCAATACTATGGTTGATATTTACTATGCCTTAGTTCACAGTATTCTACAATATGGCATTTCTTGTTGGGGAGGCTTGTGTTTCACTAACTTGCAGCCCCTTCTTTCTATGCAAAAAAAAATCGTTAAGGTTCTAACCATGTGCAACAGTAGATCCCGCTCGATGCCACTGTTTAGAGAATTGAATATTCTTCCTCTGAGATGTATGTATATTCACAAAATTGTTTGCTTGTATCAAAGCCAAAGACTATTTACACCAGTTGGATGCCTTCATAGCACACGTGCTGTGGATGAGCAAAAGGTTATGTTTCCAAAAACAAAGACTGAGTCTGCTCATAAGGTCCTCTCCTACGTTGCTCCTAAAGTGTTTAACCAGGTTCCTTTTGCCATTCGCAGCGAAACGAACAATCGTAAATTTAGCAAAGAGCTTCGTTCATGGTTACTAACTAAGGACGAAGTTGAAAGTCTTACTAGTACCATGAAATAGAGTTTATTATTTTAGTGCATTGAAACAGCAATTTGTTTATTTTATTAACACATTGTCACTTCTATTGGGTCTGTTTTCGTATTGCATCTTTTTTATATATACTTTTTTCGCTGTATATATTTTAATACTTATGGTTATACAATTTGATCTGTTATTGCCCCGCGCTCGAGTTTTTTCTCAAGCGGGACCTTTGTTCCTGTGGATTGCTGTAAACTTGTATAATAGTTTCACCCATAACCTTTTGTACAGCGTGTTGACCACTTGGAGCAATAAACTTCACTTCACTTCACTAGTGTCCGATTTCCTTCGAAGTTAAAAGAGACGAAGTAGTTAGACCACTTGAAACAATGAATGTCCCAACGTTTCTATTAGT
The DNA here is from genome assembly GCA_023313725.1 of Lithobius niger. Taxonomy (NCBI): domain Eukaryota; kingdom Metazoa; phylum Arthropoda; class Chilopoda; order Lithobiomorpha; family Lithobiidae; genus Lithobius; species Lithobius niger. Next base: position 7,432 of record JAHWFP010222736.1, on the reverse strand, counting down.
CTGCAATTGTCGTCATCTTGAAATTAGGAGGCCATTTAGAAATTATGCCTATTATCATCCTATTTTCCTTCAAATTTAAAACATAGAAGAACAAGTTACCATGAATAATATAAAATGGGGAATGTACCATCGACATTATAATCTATAATGGTCGCAATTTTCATATTAGGTGGCCATTTTAAAATTATGCTTGGTATCATCCGATTTCGAACAAAAAAGCATCAATATCGGCAACAACGGAAACAGTATCAGAATCGGTAACGAAAAAGCATCACTACTGACAACAGTATCGGCAACAAAGTGGCTTTCATATCGCCAACGAAAATATAATTTCGTTGGCGAAAGTAGTAATTAAAATGTAACAACATGGAATTACTACTTTCCTCATCCTGTTATGGCAAGCAACATGTTTAGAGCCAAGACCACTGGAACTTAACTTCCTTTTGAACAAGACTTGATTAAGAGGGTTATAAACGTAGTAGTTCCGTGAGCTGTTTAACCTGTCCTTCTGTAAACCATTACAATAGAAAGAAAGAAAAGTACGATAACCTAACCGAATAGAAAAACGTACAATGACCATACTGAAAAGATACACGTACAAGAACAGCTAACAAAACGCAACGATAGCTAATTAAAAAAAAACAGGAAATGATAAAAAAAAAAAGACCCATTGCTACGATATAAAACTGTACACCACAGGCTAATAGAAGTTTATGCAACGCCAAATCCCGGATTTTTAAAAATTGTGTATTTTTTTTTCAGTTTGCACACTAAGTAAAAACGCTTTAAGGGATTTATTCCACGACTGCAACGCGTGCGAACGTCCTAACGACTCTTGAGTGGTAAACGCTCACGTCTCCTAGGAACCAGATTAAAAAACAATAACTTATCGCGAATGTTAGCAGAAGGAAAAAATATTGGCTACATTAGTAAAACCCACTGACTCACAATGAAGAAAAAAAATTACATGTGTAGATTGGACAAATATAATTTATTTCGAGAGACATTAGCCTAAGTCAGGGTTCACACTCGTATCTAAAAGTGAATATCCCTGACTATCCCTGACTTATTTCTTCAAACATCCCTGACCAAAAACACTTTTACACAGCATCAACTGCCCACTCGGCAGGCCTGGCATCAAAACTAAATTTTTCTTAATTTTTAATTTTTTTTTTTTAAATACGACAAGAAGATATCAGCAAAGCGAGAGGAACTTATAAGACCACACGGATCATTCTAAAAATGAAAATTCCAAAACTGAAAAAAAAGGTTCATAAAAAACTGGTTCATTCTAAAAACGAAAACCCATGACTATCACTGACTTTTCACGAATTTTCCATTTTTTCCATGACTTTCCCTGACCGTATTTCATATCCCTGACTATCCTTGACTTTCCATGTCGGTATGAACCGTGTAAGTGTTTATTATAGTAAAATTAAAAAAAAAATTAATGGAACCCCCCAGTATCCGTAATGTTAACAGAGTGCAAATTGTTCTCACAAAGTTTGCTGTCCCATCCGTGATCACTGCCTGATATCAGAAAGTTAAGTGATCGCGGTCAGGGTGAGAAAACTGGTACAGCAATTTTGGCTCCAATTTAACTACGGGCACTTTTAAATTGCGAAATGCCGTTTTCTTTTCCCTCGAATGTTATTTCTCTCTGGCACCGTTATTCCAGTTTTATTTTGTTTGCTGTTAATTGCTCCGGAACACAACGAAGTCCTGTTTCAACACGACGATTGTGTTTTGTCTACTGTTCGGCAATTACGGCGAAACGTATAATCGTAATTTTTTTTTTTTTATATATATTTTTTTATTTAATTTTTGTTTAAATTAATTTCTTTGAGCCTTAAGTCAGCCGAAGCAACTTAATGCTTGTGTGGCTGAACCGGCTCAATTTTGAACATTACCAGACTTTTAGAGAAGAAATATCTGGTAAAGGGAGGTGCCAACCCGGGGATTCGATCCGGGAAACCTCCGATCATCGTAGGGGCCGAAAGATTGTCCAGACTTTGCCAGAATAATTCCCATAGCCGCTGAAGGAGCATGGTAGCCTCTCACGCTACCCTGGCCGGCAGTCCTGGCGGGGACTTTGCCAAGGTCCCCTTTCCAGGGGTTCGACCAGATACGCAAACCTCCAACGTATAATCGTAATTAAATGACATTTGGTCGGAATACTCTTTGAAATATGGCTGGACGACGTATGCATTCGTGGTTTTATTCAAATCCAAAATGGAATCCGAAAAACGGTTTTCAGGCTGTAACTTCTCAATCGTTCATCAGACTGAACACAAACTGGTTATGAATATTCATATTACCACATTCATTAAGAAATATCCTATACGTATATGTACCATTTGCGAAAATTCAAGATGACGGCCAAAACGGGCTTCTGAAAAAAAATTTACAGCAGTTACAGCACTTTTCAAAATAAGGCTGAATGACACATCTACTTGATTTTATACCAGTTGATAAAAAATATAAAAAGGTTCAAAATGGCGTGCAAAAACAGTTATTGGCTTGAACTTCAGAATTGTTCATCACACAGAACACAAACTGGTTACGAATATTCAGAATAACATAATGTGGTATGATTTATCCCATGTCACTCTTTACCCCGTCTACAATAACTGACTTCGTTATTGTTGAGGCTTTAAGTTTCAAAGTGTATTGTTTGTCTTGCACTATTTAATTTGTATTAATAAACAAAAACGTATCGTTAAAAGTTAAAAGTAAGGGTCTAAAAGTCAAAACCTGTAAGGAACACGGACAAGCTTTCACTGTAAGGGTCTAGGTGTCAAATTTGGCCAGTAAGACACTGCTAAGCATTAGACCCTTACTACCCGGTTTTTGAGCAACAGCTGTCCGAGATCGTCCTATAAAGACCCATGAGATGATCCAATGATAGTGGGGTAGTGGGTTTCCTACTTTGCTTTAGGTTGACATTTTTTTTCGGTTTGGTAACATGGCAGCGATTCCAAGCAAGACAACCTGCTACAAGTGTAAGCGTAGTTCAGTAAGCCACCTTTATGCACTTACGTTTCATCGAAGTGCAACGGAGAGATTAAGGTGCTATGCAAGTGATCTGGGGGCGAACTGGGTAGCCGGTTCGAATCCGGGTCATGCCACTCCGATTTAACGTAAGTGCGTAAAGGTGGCTTACTGAACTACGTTACTTCTAGTGTACGATTTTCGCTGTTGGCCAATTTCCAATTTTCCTTACTAAGTCATTAACATGATCACCGGGTAGTAAAGGTCTAATGCTTAGCAGTGTCTTACTGGCCAAATTTGACACCTAGACCCTTACAGTGAAAGCTTGTCCGTGTTCCTTGCAGGTTTTGACTTTTAGACCCTTACTTTTAACTTTTAACGATACGTTTTTGTTTATTAATCCGTGTTACTTTGAGAATTGTAATAAATAGGTGTGGTGGTGGGTGAGGGGTGGGGTATGTGTGACACCTTTATAATTAATTTGTTGTTTGTTTTGTTGCGCCGCTTTTAAGCTCGGTAAATTGCTATGCTCCTTACTAACCTGGCTACCGCAAGTGTTAACAATAGAAACAAATCCTTTAATCTTTAGTCTATGTCTTGCAGCTGGCGTTTGCTAAATGGCATTGTTGCATAATAACAATGTTTAAAACAATGTAAAACAATCAATCTGGTCGTTTAGAGCTCCGTAACCCCTGAACCACTTGACCAATTAGAAAAGGCCTTATGGAAAGGGCACATCTACGGAGCAATACCTGTAAAATGAGCTAAGAACCAGCTTTACACGACAAATAGTTTGACCTGTAGAGAGGACAGACGAAAGTATCCCCAGAACAACAACAACAACAACAACAACAAGAAGCAGAACAAGAAGTTGTCTATTTGGCCCCTCTCTGTATCTCGGGTTTGGCTGAACTGAATTTCACAATTTTTGGACTGTAGACAGGCCTTGACTAGTCAAGGCTAGATTCCAAATTTGGTTTAAAATTTTTTAATTTTGACGGAGTTATAAGCTCTCAAAGTTGAAAGTTTAACACAGAGATCCTAGGTCGACCCTTACTAACACTAGCCAGTGTTAATAACCCTTGTTGATCATCAATTGTGGTCACGAGGAATGTGAAGGGGTAGAAAGGGTTTGTTGGTGGTTATTGGGTATGATTAGTTCGATATTTGTTGGAGACACAACTCGTTTTTTTGTCATCTTTTTTGTATCTAGAGACACGCTAGTGTGTCGCCGCCAAGTAGATGTTTTATTGTTGTTGAAGCTTAATTGTTAGAGTGTAATTGTTAGTGTAATTGTTGCCAGATGGCGGCTCACTAGCAGACTGTGTCTTTTAACTGAAACCAACTTATACCTCATTTCAGCATACTGGTGTAAATTCCCATTGCGGTAGAAATCTTTGCAAATCGTTTGAATCAGGTGTCTTGGGTCCAGTAACGAAGAAAACCTCAACACAAAAATGTGGGAACGTGTTCTGCATGGAGAAAATGTCCATTCAATAACGTTGAGTGTTACTAGTAACTAGTAACTAGCTAATCACCAGGCTCCCATGTTAATTCTCATAGGGTATAAAGACACCTCTACAGCTCATTAGGGAAAGTTGCCAGATTTAAATTTCGGCAGACAGGTGAAGCGTCATATGGGGAAGTGCCTTTTTCTAAAATGGGGGTGGTTGCAGCTAGAAGCACGTGGCCCTGAAGTGGCACGTAAGTGCAAAATTATTGTTGTAACCATTGTTTGTATTGTCACCCAACAATAGATTATAACATGCTTAAGTGTAACACATTTATCGTTTCAGTACTTAATTGTCAGAATGCACTGTTTTTGCAAATTGCTGGTTCACTAAGAGACAGAATCTAGACACACGCTAGTGTGTCGCGCCAAGTTAGGCAACAAACATCTCAACAAACATCACATTAATTCAATTGTCGAGGTTGTAAACCATTGTATAGCGCGACGCCATTGCGTCAGTGTCTCATATCTTGAAGCATAGTTGGGCACATTCCAGGTACTTGGGGATAAATAATAATGCGGTACAAAAGCTTAAATTGTGTTGAAATCGAGAGCAATGACCCACCTGATAAAAATTAATTCGTGTTTGAATGCCAGCTATGCTGCTTTCAATGCAAAATCTGCCCCTCAATAACGTTGAAAATGTGTCACTACCTAGCTAGTCCGCTCATCCCCATGTTAAATCCCATAGGGTAATTATTCGTCGATTCCCAGATAACGGGAAGGCTTCCAGCTATGAAATTGGACGAATGGGTGCACTACAATACGAACTGCGTACCTTTTATGGTTTGGAGCCTGGGGGCGTAACAGGGATGGCGTGGGAGGGCGCGTAAGTACGAAAATATTGTTATAACCATTGTTAGGATTGTCGGCATCATCTCTCATTGGACGGCCAAAGTTCCGACAATGAGAACGTGTATACTGACGTACGTGCTTAGACACACACTAGTGTATCACGATAAATCTAAACAACGTTGCAAAGAAATTGCATTCACGTCCAATTCACCAATTGTACAAACAAAGCAAAATAAACAAAGCCAAAAACTGGTGAAGAGGCCACCAAGTTGAGAGTGGTTCCGCCCCTCAAAGGAGTGATATCAACACACCAAAGCTAACTAAATACAACAAATTACAACAAAATTAAAACCAAACCAAAAGCCAATAAAGTGGTGACTAAGTTGAGAATGGTTCGGTCTATAGGCAAAAGGTAGTAGCAAATTGTTGATAACCAATTTCTTGTTGACGTGGCACTTTATTACTCATCTGCTCGGTAGTGGAGTTGAGTCAATACACAATTACAAAAAAAGGAGTGATATCATATCAAAAGCCAAAACTGGTAAAAGGGGCCGCCAAGATCCGAATGGTTCGGCCCTTCAAAGGAGTGATATCAACACACCAAAACATTCACCAACTTAATCGCACCGAATAATACTTTGGACGTTAAATGAAAACTTGAACATTGCTACCGAAAGTAGCAATGTTCTAGTTTTCATTTAACCTTCGAATTATTAAGAGGTGCGATTAACTTGGCGAATGTTTTGGTGTGTTGATATCACTCCTTTGAAGGGCCGAACCATTCGGAACTTGGCGGCCCCTTTTACCAGTTTTGGTTTTGATATGATATCTTTATCTTTTATTGCAAAGGTTTGGTCTTTTTTTTTTACGGTACACGAACCCAACCTTAATTATCTGCCCCACCACGATAAAAGGGACAATTTTGCTGGAAAGAAGATTAGGAAACAAAATGCACATCGTCAGCACAGATGGAACGTGTTCTTTATGGAAAAAAAGTGTCCTCAATAATATGACGCGGACATTTTATTTTATGTAGACTTACTGTCCTTGCAATCCAGTGTAAGTGGCGAGTAATTTTAAACAGCTGGTTAGTTGATTAGTTTTAGTATTCTTCATCTGCCACCAGAATATTAGAACTGTATGAACATTTACCATTCCGTGAGTTTGTAGCATGTGTTCATGAGTGAATGATTAACGTTAACCACGGGAGATCTAAGTGAAGGGGGATGCGCTGATTAAGTGAGCGAAGCGAACGAAAATCAGCGTTTGTTAGCCAGTGCGCTCAAAAATCGGGTTAAATAGACTTAAGCATGTGAAACATGGACATGCAATAAGTGAAACCCTGTCCATTTGGCTGGTGTAACGGCTAATTGAGCCATGGCAAACGTAAAAATTATGAATTAGAAAATTTATAGACATTCCAGACAAAAAAGGTAGAGGTGACTACTAGACAGTGGAATTCTTTGTATTCACAGGCCTATGAAAGTTGTGATACCCACCCAAAACCAAAACTGGTATAAGAGCAGCCACCATGTTTCCAAAAAAGGTCGGCCTTTCAAAGTAGTGATATCATTCAACCAGGGAAAGGCCGCCAAGGTCAATCCTATTAGCCATGTTAATCGCACGAAATAATACTTTAGACGTTAAATGAAAACTTGAAAATTGCTACCGCTAGTAGCAATCTTCTAGTTTTCATTTAACTTTCGAACTATTAGTAGGTGCGAATAACTTGGCTAATAGTATTAACCTTGGCAGCCTTTCCATGGTTAATGATATCACTACTTTGAAAGGCCGACCTTTTTTGGAAACTTGGCGGCTGCTCTTATACCAGTTTTGGTTTTAGGTGGATCTATATCACGGATACCGACGGCCAAGTTCAGATTGTCAAACATCACTGTTAGAAAGTCATTATTCAATCGATCCGTCATTGTTACAACGGCGGCGACTGCCGTTTAACCACATTTAACACACGGTGGTAATTTCTTAGAGGACCTTTGGGGTCATTGTGCGATCTGGTGTGAAGTGTGCAGGAATAGGTTAAGTTAGAGTTTAGTAGGCCCAATTTTGGTTAGGCTCTTTTCCCCCAACCTAAACTAAGCCTTTTTATTAAGCCTCTTTACCCTAACTTAAAACCCA
>JAHWFP010222735.1:47488-59695 GCA_023313725.1 Lithobius niger | reverse complement strand
TAGGCATTTTGGTTTTCTCGAATTCGGTTTTGGTTTTTCCTGAAAAATGCTTTTTGTTAGCAAACGTGTACACCTGTATCTTAATAACAGTTCATTTTCGGATGTGGCTGCATTGGCAACACTTGCTTGTTTCCGTGCCCTCTATAGCCATGGGACACCCTGTATATAGGTCATCAACTAAGCTGAAGTCATAATTTCCCACGTCCATAAATTTCCCCCCTTGTCTGACCCCCCCCCCCCTTTCTTCCGGCCCTGGACCTAGCCCTAGCCCTAAACGCTTAACAAAAAAAAACATCGTCTAAACATTAAACATGCTCCAATTTTAGCATTCGGGGACTAGTTATTTTCTTAATTGGGAGCTTTTTTCTTTAGGCAAAACATTTTAATTTTCATCATAGGATCCTCCTCACTGTGTTACAAATGAGATGCCTCCCTTGGTTGCTGTACATGTGATCTCGCCACTTTCGATATTAATCACCTATTATTATAGTATGCAAATTTCACATCACTTGTGGTGTCTTCTCCCCTAGTTACCACGCGATTCCTCACCTCCATTTCTTGTACCTGGCACGAACTGGCTGGGTGTCGTCCGTTACTGACCTTTTTTTGACGGAAAGGTGTCGAACATGCCCCGAGAGGAGAAGAAGCTGGAAAAGGACATGCGTGACGTAGGTGGCAGTTGCAAAGGCTGTAGAAAAGGCCGGCGTAAGTAGACTTTTGAGAGTGCCTAAGATGGCGCTTAATGAGGTTTAATGAGGCTTTCACTTTAGCGGAATCCGAATTCCGCGGGGGAGTCTGCCGGGCTCGATAAACTCGTTACCTAGACTTTTAAGTGAGGAATAGCAGAGGCGTTTCATAAAGCTGTAAATGTTGGTCGAGCCGTGACCTTGACTGTTAAAATAATGAATACTGGTACAGGCTGGTTGCACGGAGATAAGACACGGGTGAGGCCATGTTAGGAGCCGTGTATTGAAACAAGTGGCCACATCGTGAGTGGAATGAGAGTGATAGGGTTATATGGATCGACAATCGCTTCCAAGGCCAGAGCGAGCAATGGTTGAAGTCTATCAGTTAATCTGATCAGAACAAAGTGTACAATGGTTATTCTGAAGCAGCAGGTGGACGATGCCTTGACCACGGAGAGCGGATACAGTACTGGTGTTGAGTTGGCCTAGGTGACACCTGCGGAACATCCGTTGTAGGAAGTTATTAAACAGATTTTATCCTGGTGGAATATGCAGAAGTTTGTGCATTTATCTGATTCCAGAACAGAAATCGGCAGCCATGTACGCCTATGCTCCCACATATCAGAGACAAGTGCTCACTGTTGGAAGTAGTGGATGTTGTGTTGGTTAAGGTGCAGGCGGATTTTTGTCACTTTGTTGCCCCTTTTGAAAACCGTGAAATTTTATTCGAAAGATCCAGTAGATATTTCTAGTTCGTGGAAGTCGCAACTGTCTCAATTCCTCGTGGATGCTGCGATGGTGCAGATCCAATCGTACTTACAAATGAATCGTGCCAGGCAGGAGTGATTAAAATATGCTTTTGTAGAACTACGGTACAAATTGTTGTCATGTGATCCGTCTTTGACGGAGTTGTTTACGGCATGGCTGCCTGACTTGCTGAAGCAGACCCAGCAGGAGGCCCCAGCGACGGGGCGAGCGATGACGTTGCCTAAAAGGAGTATGGGCCAACCATCCCGAAGTATGTCCCTCCATTCGGCGAGGTAAAGTTGGTGGTACCAGGGATGTAGAGGTGGATCATAGTATGCTTGCTGGTGGCGGGTTCGCTTCTGCCATTGTATGGCTAGGCCCGGTTTTGTTTTGTTTTCTTTAGTTGCACGTGTGGACACAAAGTTGCGTCAGATGGATTTCCCAGCGTGGTGGTGGCCGCAGAAACGAATGAGGTAGCTGCACCTTCAGCTGTTTTTGTGGACCAGAAATCAGTGCGACGAATGGCTCCGATTTCTCCAAATTCTCCATCGGAAGGTAGTGGCTCTGCACAGACGATCCAAGGTGGCCAGGTACATTCTCGACTTGGACATTGCCCAATCGACTAGAAAGTGTTTATGTGTACAAGTGGTCTCGTTTGATTGCGTGGTGTGGACGTAGGGATGTCGTCCCGTGCCTGGCACTCGTGCAAGAGTGCGTGGATTTTTTTGGCTGATTCATTTTCACAAGGGTTGTTGTACGCAGTAGTCCTGGACGTGGTCAGGTACGTTCGGCGGATGACGTCATTACGGGATCAGCAAGTTTTGGGCACAGACAGTCTCCCAGGTAGGTTACTCTTGTCGTACATTCGGTCCCATAACCCAGTTAGTTCTCAAATGGTGGGAAGGTGGTTGTGTGCTCTCTAAGGTGCCGCAAGAGTTGACGTAGGCATGTTCTGGGCACACTTCATGCAGGTGGAAGTGCCTCTACAGCAGTGGGGTGTGGACCAATGGACCAACCCCGTCGCAGACTATGGAGATGGCCAACTGGACGTCTACGTTGGTGTTTGCCTCACACTACCAGAGATTTGTTACTCGGTTTGGATGGGACGTACTTACATTTAATACAAGCGATGGGTCTGTTATCTTAAGGTAAGGCTCCCAGCGCCACGTTTCCAAATCTGTCTCATTTTTAACATGGTGAGGAAGATTCTGTGATGAAGTAAAGGCGATTCTACTACAGAACTCGCAGGAGAATCAAAGTTCTCCGAGTAGAATCGGACCGAAACGGTGTTACGTTTAGTTCATACCTACCTCCCTAGGTGCTGAGTTGGTTCCAGCTGTAAAAGTCAGTGGTGAGGAAGCGCGTGGTACACAATGGAGAGGACACCAGAAGTGTTGTGAAATTTGCATATATTTTAGGTAATTATATGTAAAGCGATGAGCTGAAATGTGCCGCAAGCAAGGGAGGCATCCCATTTGTAACACAGTTTTGTCGGTTTCTATTCGGAGAACTTCCATTCTCCTGCGAGAACAAGTTCTCTGGTATAATCTTCACTTTTGCTACTTGTTTCACTGACCCTCTTTTACTTAAAATTTTTCTGTCTAGCTGTTTAAAATGTCTGCTGCATCTCTTTCGTATTAGTAGACAACATTTAGAGAATGCCACGAAGCATTAAAGCAAAAGGAAAGATAACAAAAGTCCCACCGCGAACCGTGATCCTTGTGAAGAGGGACACGGACAGCGTGAGCAAGTACAGCCCAGTGATGACTGGTTGGCTACCAGCCAAGTGATTGAGGGATCGAATCCGACATTCTGCTAAGGCACATAAGAAACTTGAAAAAAATTTGTGTAGTTTAAAGTCGCCATGACCCATGATGCCTGTACAGCTTTATTTTGATCAACATATTTCTTTTCTCGTTAGACGAATTTAAGCTAAGTCCTACGCTCGCTGCGGACCTTGTAAGGGGTCCCTGTGGACCAAAAACAGCATGAGCAAGCTCACCTTAGTAGTTTCACTGTTTTCTGATATTGGGCAAAATAAGTTAGGTGCGTGGTTGAAAAATAATATGTTCTAAATAGGTAAAATTTGTTCATGTTTTCACATCTTTATAGCATTTGAAAGTGGTAATTCAAGTCCATAACTTATGTTCTTCTACAGGGTGAGTCAAAAGTATCGACCCAGTGGATTTGGTTTAGCCACCAAACAGCTATAAATCATCGGTCACAATGGAGGGGGCCATGTTTTGAGATCATCCAGGGGTGCCCCCCCACCCTACCCTTTTAAATAAATTTTTCACTTCCGGTCCCATTAGCAATAGGGCATTGGTCCCAATTTGAGATATGTGCGGTCAGTCAATTCATGGTGAATGCAGAAAACAGCATGTAAATCGGTCCACAATAGCACTAGCCATGACCAAAACTGATTAGTACAAACATGGGCTTTATTGCATAAAAGAATAGGAGCAGTTGTGTGAATTGGTTGATTAAATGTATCATTATTTTTATAATAATTGCATTGCCCTATAGGGCAAAAAGCAATAACCAAATAAAGTACACTAAAATACAAAAAAACTACAACAGCCGAAATAGAAAAAGAACAAACAAGGCACAATTAGCTTAAATAGTATGGCTACAGTCTAAAATTCTTCGGTTGGAAATCACTTTGATTGAAATCGCAGTTTCATTTTTGCGGGTAACAAACTCGTCTGATAGTTTGTTCCAATCAAGAATAGTGCGGGGGAAAAAAGACCCCGCAAACACATTTTTCCGACACTGATAACTCTTTACCTTCATTGAATGGTCTAGCCTACCAAGTAAATCGGATCTTTTACAATATTTATCAGGATCAAGTATGGTACGTTGATGCAAGATACGATAAAAGAGCATCAGCCTATGGTCTTTACACGATAAATTCCATTGATCATTCTAGCTGCCCCCCCCCCGTAAAACTCCTTCCAGACAATCTGACAGATTTTTGGTGTACTGATCCCAAACAGCGCCACAGTAATCTAATTTGGCCCTAGTTACAGCATTGAAAACAATTTAACGGATCCTTGGACAAGCATCATTCCGAATTCTATGAAAAAATCTAATTTCTCTGTTAGCCTTTGCTCATACAGTTTCAATACGATTAGACCAAGTCAGTTTGTTGTTTATCTTAACACCTAAACAAGACATACTCTCAACAGCCTCTAAGGGGCTATCCTGTAACATCTACACTGGGGTAAGTTTATTTTGTTTGTGAGTAACATGCATGTATTTACATTTTGAGATATTCATGTTCATTTGCCAAGTATCACACCAACTGATAACGTTGTTCAAATCAGATTGCAACATTTATTTATCGGCTTCCTCAGTAAAAATAGGATTAATGTAATTATTATCAGCAAACAATTTGTGCTTTGACGACTGTACATCCATCAAGTCATTTACGTACAATAAAAATGAATGGGACCGCTGACAGATCCCTGCGGAACACCTGACGTGACAGGCGCAGAATCCGACTCACTGCCATCAACCATCACTACTGACAGCAGTTTTTCAAAAAAATATTAAAACCAGGAAATAATCTCTCTGGAAATACCATAAGCTTTCATCTAGTTAAGCAGCAGATCGTGTGTCACAGTATCAAGTGCCTTGGCTAGATCCAGAGAGACTATATCTACTGACGGACCACTACCCAGCCCACGTGCAATCCAGCCAACATGAGTTCACGCGATGAGCCCTTTCTGAAACCAAATTGCTCATGAGTAAGCAGATGTTCATTTTCTAAAAACTTTACCATCTCACTGACAATTATGTACTCCAACATTTTGCAACAAATTGAAGTAACAGCCACAGGTCTGTAGTTGTTTACTTCACTACGCTTTCCAGCCTTAAATAACGGTAGAACAGCGGACATGTATGTAATAATTACAGTAATAACGTAACGAAATTGCTAAGGGTTCGGTAGCACATGCTTGTGCACATAATTGCACCACTGCATTCGACCTAAAGGTAAAGGAACCGGAAGTGGAAACTTTATTTAACGGTGGCATGGTGGGGGGCAACCCTGCTTAATCTCAATACTTCCACAAAAGGACGTCTTTCTTGCTCACTGATTCGCGGGAAGGGATTCACTAGAAGGGAACCACTCACTAGTTTATGAAGACAGTAGGTTTATATGGCAGACAGCACTTTTGTTGAAAAATGGGTTCGAACCTAGATATATGGTTCAAACCTGAACACCAGTTTGTTACATGTGCTACAAACCTGTGCTAGTCAAACCCTTATCAATTTCGTTACATTTGCTATTCCTACTGTAATTACTATATGCAATAAACCAATTCACACAACTGCTCAGGATATTATTTTATGCAATAAAGCCAACATTTGTACTAATGTGTTCTGGTCATAGCTCGTGCTGTTCTGGACCGATTTACATGCTGTTTTCTGCATTCACCATGAATTGACTGCCCGCACATATCTCAAATTGGGACCAATGCCATATTCCTAATGGAACTGGAAGTGTACAATTTATTTAAGGGGGGGGGGCCCGGGTCGGGGGTACCTCCTGGATGATATAAAAATGTGGCCCCCTCTGTGGTGACCAACGAACGATGCTTGTTTGAAGGCGAAACCAAATCATGCGGATGCAAAATCCACTGGCTCGATACTTTTGACTCACCCTGTGTAGTTAATTTACTATCACAAATCCAGGACCGGCTCAAGGTACACGCGAATACGCAGCCACGTAGGGTCACCGGTTTAAAGGGGCCCCAGCGCGGACGGGGAGCACTCATCTTACTATAGTGAGAAGGCAGATTATGGATTGACAATACAATCTTCCATGCCAGCATAAGGCGTCAAGCCGTCAGTTGTTTTCAACACTGTTACCATACACGAGTTCACTTAGGTGAGCAAGGGTGAAGGCATTCAATAAAACAGAACCAGGCGGACAGCTGGATACCCTTGACTAATGGTTTTATATAAATATGTTAGTCAAGGGTATCCAGCTGTCCGCCTGGTTCTGTTTTATTGTTACCATACAGAACAGTGACAACATTCACAACTGAAAAAATTTTTATCTCACATTTTTCTCGTTTAAAACGTAAAACAACCTTTATACTGCATCAAAGTTAAGAGAAAAAAGGGGTGAGAATCTGAGCTAGTGCTATGAAACTCCGGGAATGATGTGGATCGACTGGGGGAAGCGTTGCACGACCCTAAACTGTAACTAGTAGTATTTTCGGTATTTTTGTCATTAAGTGGTAGTCTGATGGGAAGAGAAACACGAAACGGTGAAATGGATATTGGCTTGGACAGTGTGAAAATTGATTGAAAATTGATTGTTTAATGATTCAAGTCGAGGTGGAAAGAAAAGTTGTGAATTATTGAAGCCCCAATAATTCTTGAGTATAATAATCTGATTTTTTTTTCAATCGGGAAAAATGCTTCTACTGCTACAATTATGACCCTAGGGGGTGCCTGTTACTGAATCTGCGTGGGGTCCCAAATTGTCTCGAAACGGCCGTGCACAAATCATATCCAGAAAGACTGAGCAAAAAGCCGAGTAACTGGTGCTTTTCATAAAGCATTCATTTGCAGCCTTCTAGCATGATTTGCCCTAAAAAAACCATAGTAAAAATCAATAGCAGGTTTTTTTTCATAAATTAAAAATTGTATTATCCGAACTATTCGATTAGTCATACAACCCTCAGTTTATAGGTCGGAAGCTGGTGACTTTGTCACATTTAAAGATTTTTTCACCCTATGCTTTCTTTCATTGTTATTACAGTTTTGTTTTCATTGCTCTGTTGCAGGAAAGTGTTCCCCTGAAAGGTGGTCGAGGTGAAGCAAGCTTAGTTTCGAAATGCAAACTCTGTGGAAGGGAAAATTCAATAGGTGGAACATTTACTTGAATTGTTGACGTTTGTATAATCACTAGTAATAGCCCTAGAGCTATGGTCGATAATAGCCTACGTCTACGGTTTTCGCATGAAGCCTGCAACCTAATGTTTTTACTAACGAATACTAATTATTTCGTAATTATGACCTGAGCGTGTGACGTGAGAGCTTTAGTTTCAAATTACTTAGCATGAGTTAGTTTTAGTTATTGTCTCTTTTTTTGTGCCTTTGTATTGGCCCTTTTATACCACCGCTCCAGTAAATGTTGGCTTCTTTCTTTCATAAAAAGGGCACTTTGCCATGAGAACAGGGGGTTAAACCCCCCCGTGCCTGCATGTCTTTGTGTATTAGGCGATATTCCAATTGTTAAGCTTACAAGGTTTATGTTGGACCCATTTTGGTACTGTATACGCATCTCAAGTTTGGTCCCCTCATCTTTTGAGAGACACTGAGCATTTAGAGTGTGTACAGTGAAACTTAAAATCCTTGCCAGGTTTTTGTTCTCATGGCTTACCGAGACCAATCACAGAATATTGAACTTAGATTCTCTAGAATTGACGTAGCTACATGTTGACCTACATTTTACTATTTTGTGTTGACTAACCGCATCGGATCCCAATTATTTAACCAAGAGTTCCAGGTTTGATTTCGGGTGTTCATTTTACTCATTGTTTTTGTTTGTATGTACCTTAGGT
Organism: Lithobius niger; assembly: GCA_023313725.1. Classification (NCBI taxonomy): domain Eukaryota; kingdom Metazoa; phylum Arthropoda; class Chilopoda; order Lithobiomorpha; family Lithobiidae; genus Lithobius; species Lithobius niger. The sequence continues at coordinate 51,681 of JAHWFP010222735.1, read as the reverse complement.
GACCAAGGAAAATATGTGAGGTGTTTTTTCCGAAAATTAAATTGATTCTATGTACATGCCTCGTGGTTAAATGCCTGCCAGGAGGCAACAGTATTTTTATACCCAATTATTTCTTTTGTGTACTGTAATAGTTCTGCTGAGTAAAACTAGGGGCCATAGTTTGGAAGATAGTTTGGTAGACAAAACCACTGTTAAAGTTTTTTTTTTTTTCGTAACAGTGTTAATGTTTGGATTGTGTTGCCGAGTGATGACGTTAATGCTGCTACTCTAACTATTCAAGATCAGGCTACGATCTCTGAATCTTTCCAAATTTTTGCTGACGTCTTAAAGGGGTGTTTGCAAAATCCTGGGAGTGCTTTATGCGGGCGGAACAAGTGGATCTCATCCCTGTTCTTTCCCTCCTGTAACTATTTTTTTTTCTCATGAGATGAAGTGTTGAGTTTACTCACCGCATGTTGCTTTTTTAACCAAAATATTGTGGGCGCCCGCCCCCCCCCGACATGCAAGAAATTTATGTTCCTTGATGTAGTCCCAATGCGCAGCACAAGTTTTCCCGAGTAAAGCGAGCAAGCACAGCTGTGTGGTTAGCTCATAACCGTTTCCAAACCCAGACAATGACAGTTAGAATCCTACGACAGACCCAATACGGGACTTAAAAAATGCCTCTAAAATTAGTTCAAACATTAAAGGATTAAGCATTTTCTTTAAGCTTGTGCCAACACTAAGGTTATTTTTAATAACATTTTTTATCGTAGATATCATAGGGGATTCCATTTCAAACTACACTGCAGACGACAGCGACAAGTTCAAAACTATTGTTGCGTTTGATTGCAGAGGAATAGAACCGTCGGATTTTGACTCAAGGGTAAGGCCTGCCTTAAGGTGGTATTTTCTAGGATTTTAACGTAAGCAGCAGTTAGCTTTCCATAACATTGCATTAGAAAGGCATTATGTAGGTACGTGTTAACATGAACGCTGTTTTCTTTTTCGCGGCGCCACCGAAGCTAACTCCTCAGTAGTCGCATAAACACATTTCCCTTGCTGTATTGATATTGTGGCCATGATGAGAGTACGCAGAGTTAAATAACCATTTGGTTTGCTGGCGCGTGCAAAATATAATATTTTTTCAGACTGACTACACACTCTTCAAGTTTTGAGCGTTGCGGACCGGCAAGCGGCGATTACTGTAGTACTTTCTAAACATTTTAGAAAAATCACACTTCACAAACACCGGACTTTTTTAATGTCCATTTGAATTTTTGGTGAAAATATGGTCGTTCACCAACATTCGAAGATAAACTGCATCAACAAAAACGGGCACATTACGACGCACAAACATCCAAATAGAAAAACTGCGTCCTTAGGCCTAACCATTCAGTACGCGACCCTGAGTCACGTACTGAATGGTTAGGCCTAAGAACGTAGTCTTTCTAGTTGGATGTTTGTGCGTCGTAATGTGACCATTTTTGTTGATGCAGTTTAGCTTCTGATGGTGTTGAACGACCATATTTTCACCGAAAATTCAAGTGGAAATTTAAAAAGTCGCATACTGAGTGGTTAGGCTTAAGGATGCAGTTTTTCTAGTTGGCTGCTTGTGCGTCGTAATGTGATCGTTTTTTTTGATGTAGTTTAGCTTCTGATGATGGTAAACGACCATATTTTAACCGAAAATTCAAGTAGAAATTTAAAAAGTCCGGTGTCTGTGGTAGTGTGATTTTTCTAAAATGTTTGAGCGTTGCATGTCAAAGAAATGTGGTCAGTTTAAGCTCTAAGTTCAAGCCTGTTGCTTAAATTTACTGCTTATATTTACAATAACGCTCGTAAACCCAAACAATTTTGTTGGGGTTGGCCTAAGTTGTTCATTTTCAAGTCATCTAAGTATGCTGCCTTCAACAGTAGTGGCATAAACAATAGTTAAAATAGTCATTGTTTAGACTATTGTGGAAGGTATTATTTAATCAACGACGTTAGTAGTATCTTGTCAACAATTATGCTCACTTGCATACGACTTTATTTTTTTTAGCAACGCTGTTTTCACAGTAATTATCCTCAGAAATCATTAAGTGGGGGCAGAATTTGAACTTATTATTATTTTGAGTGGTTGATGCACAACCTGACTAACAACGATGCAGTTCTCCATGTTTCTTTTAAAGAACTTGGATCTACGACAATGTTGATACGACTAAGGGCACAGCTTTAAAGTTACCTTTGATCCAGTCTGGCTGTTAATGTTTGTAGTAGTTTTTATTGACGGTATTGTTGTTATCGTTGCTGAAGTAACATGCTGTGCTGCAGTGACAGCAGTGGTGATGTACTGTGATAAAAGAAAATGGCATTTGGGAGTTAGGCTTGGAGAGTTGCGTAATAATCTCAAGATTAGAATACTTTTGTAAGTTTGTAATAAAAATGGATGTATTTTTATTTTTTAAACTTTTAGAACCAATGAAAAGTGCAGCAGAAATAATTCGATTGCAGATATAAATACTTTGGTTTTCACAAGTATATAAATGAAAACTTTATGTGGGTGGTGTGGCAACTATTTTGTTTTATTTTTTGCAGTTTTATTACATTTATACCACGGCTGTGACATCACGCTAACTCAACGCCATGCTAAATTTCCGTTGGTTAAATCCCGTTAACCAACACCGGAAGTGTGCGTCATCGCAAAAAGTGTGGGTTATCAAGTTACCTCACACTTTTGCCGATAACCAACACTTTTGCCAATAACCCACACTTTTGACACTGCCGGATCACGCGACCGGGAACACACACCAACGACCAAATACATCGTGAAAAAAAAAACGTAACGCAATAAAAGCGCACAAAACTTAATTACTTAAAAGGAATGAAATCCCATCCCTGCAAACTCTTATACGTCTGGCCAATATCTAAGCCATTCACGCTGCGTTAACTCCCCCCTCCCCCTCCCTCCGCAAACTAAAATGCAATGACCTTCATTCATAACGCTACCCTATTACCTAGTTTTTAAACAATTCTCAAACTACAAACGCTCAAAATGAATTACATACCTTCCTAGAATGTCATTCTATCCCTGCAGTCTTTTATCGAAGTTCTATCACTCCGAAAAGCTTCGAAAACACAAGCGACCTAGCTAGCGTGAAATACGGCGAAACATTTCCTGCTATCATTCCTGCCCAATCCCCCACAAACGGACGCAAACGATTCGTCGTTCTACCAACCACTCCACCCTCAGTAAACTAAAATGGAATGAAAACACAAACACGTTTTAATTAAATACGAGTTAGCTTGACGTCCCAACCTTGATATAAATATGTTGTTTATTAAAAGAACTATTGGTTATCGATTTTTAAACACCGGCTGCAATGATTTGGCCGCTCGACATGCAAATCGTCTCGGGGGGCTTCGCCCCCTCGACGTATTTGCATGTCTTGCGGCCAAATCATCGCGGCCGGGGTTTAAAAATCGATAACCAATAGTTTTTAACCAATAACTATTACTTAGGCTACGAAAAAAAATTAGTTGTTTCTCAGGCCCTGCCTGGTGGTCAAATTTGCCCCTTGTCGATGCTTTTTATTTGCTAGTTCAAGCTAAATTTATTACCGTTACAAGGAAAAGCAATTCAGTTAGCTGAAAATAAGTATTATTTAGCCTAAATTAACCACTTTCAGCTCCGTAAAATTAAAATGCGAGGGTTTTGAGCAGTTGAAAGTAAGACTTGAGTTACTTCCAATAAAGTAAAAAATAAATTAAAAAGCCTGGTGGCCTGGTTACTTTTGAATGAAAATACCCGAGAAACAAACTTATTTCTTTTCACGGCCTTATACAGCCTGGTTTTTTTTATTAACAAAGTAGTGCTATTGTGGAATGATAAAGTCCTTTTTAAAAAAAACCTAACTAAGGGCTTTTCACCGACTTCAAAATGTTACACAGTTCACTGCATCAAATACACAGTGATCCTACCCTCTCTCGCGTAGTTAGGATTTACCTCATCAGTTTTAACCAGAGACCTAGACTAGCTTTGCTATGCTTTACATGTTTTGCCTAGGTGCAGAACAGTACCTTTGTCGAGCGGCCAGTCCTGGACTCTTGGGTAGCACTGAAAGTTCGAAAGATCGGCAACCGCCGTGTACAGTGGCTTAATGTCAACATCACGAAGTAGCAGGAAGATCCAGCAAGAATAACACATTACCACCTACCGCCAAAATTTTTGA